>VXAX01002222.1:364903-407214 GCA_013399835.1 Leptocoma aspasia | reverse complement strand
CGGGGGGCGCTGCCAGGCCGCGCGGCGCGCCCGGGGCTCCCGGCCGGGCCTGCTCCGCCCTGCGCTCCGAACGTGATCGGCTCGCACTTTGGACCTTTAAACGCACTGCAGTGAGCTTGTTCTCGCTTTTTTCTCTGTTTTCTGAGACACAGGAGGAGGGCGCAGAGTAACCTTGAAAGGCAGTATGTTCCTAGAACGGATATTTTTTTTTTTCTCCCTCCATTGACTTTAATCCGCCAGCGTTTTCACGTAGCAACTTCTGGGTTTGAGGTCTGAAAATAATAAAGGCTTAACTCCATTTGCGCATATGATTTATTTATTTTGGAAGCATGTTTGTCCGTGAAGGTCGGGTTAGCTTGAGGGAGTAGCGTGTGCTGGACAAATATAATTTATTTGCCTTTAAAGCCATCATCTGGAGGCAGCTGTTGGTGATAAAATTGATTAGTGCAAAACCTAGACAGGTCGTTAAAAATACTCCTTTTCATGAAGAGGGCTAGCTACTTACTTAACAGGGTAATGTAAAAGTTTGTTCCTGCACTTGTAAATTAACAGAATTAGGCATTAAGACTGGAAATTCAAATTTCAAGATGTATTTTTCATAGTGCAAGATGTTTTGTTCGCTGTTGATGTAAGGTGACGGAACTCCTGAGCTGTTTGGACAGTGCTCCACAAGCATCAGTCACAGAAGGGAGATTCCCTAGTCCAACCTCCCTGCTAAAGCAGGTTCACCTAGAGCAGGTTGCACAGAATCACAAGCAGGTGGGTTTTTAATATCTCCAGAGGAGACTCCCACCTCTCTGGGCAGTTTGTTCAAGTCCTCTGTCACCCTCAAAGTAAAGGAAATTTTCCCCTCATATTCAGATGAAACTTTTGTGTTTCAGTTTGAGCCTGTTACCTTTATTACATGGCTGAGTACCACTGAAAAGAGTCATGCAGAATGAGAGTATTTACAAATTCTAAGAATTTAAAGATGGCATGCAAAATCATTGAAGTATTTTTGTTACGTCTTCTCTATGTCCAATTACTAGTGGCTCTTTATTGTGTTTCAAAGCACATCACAAGCATGTTAGAGCATGGTGTTAGTCACGGGTTTGATCCTTGCAGGGTCCATCACTTAAGAGCTGGGCTTGATGATTCTTGTGGGTCCTTTCCACCTTGGAAGATTCTGTTATACACACACACACACACACACAGACACACACATACACACACATATATATTCATTCTGATTATATTAATGGCAACAGCATAAGATATTGGGTGTTTTGCTCACAATCAGTTCCAGTGTTCCTGGCTATGGTAGTGACTGCCAGCATGTGCTGCTTCAAAATGAAGATTAATATTCTAGAAAAATGGCCTGTGTTTTTACTTGCGTATTTTGTCTCATGCAAGCATAGATGTTACACATTTAATGTTGCATCCTATTTTGTTATTACACTCAGACCCTGAACAATAGAAAGTAACGAATTCCACAGACTTACGTGTCTTCTCAAAAAAAAGCCTAGGGATTTTTGATTGCTGTATTATTTAACATATTGTTGGTCGCCCTTTACTGAGAAATGGATACATAGAGCACTTAAACATTTCTGCTTATCATCTTTCTTTTGTATCATGCTAAACATTTTGCAGGTCTCCAGAGTCCTACAGTAATGAATCCCTCCCAGTTAACATGACTGGTGATAACACAAGCAGTGATAATGGCTCGAGACTCAGAAGTGCTGAGCTAGATGAATTGGAGATACAAGTGGAGAATGCTGGAGGAAGTTTTGAGGGGCATTATTTCTGCTCTTGGTGATGGGTGTGGATAATAAGGGGATAACTAATGTGACTTGCCCTGAATGTGCCATTTTTTTTATTCCCACTGAAAGCTCAGTTCTTGCATGCAGTGCACTCTGCTGACCAGACTTTTGTTTATGTTTGGACTCTCAGGTGAACTTCAAACAGTAAATGAGTTACCCATTCTGAGGGTGGTACTACTGGTAGATATTTGCTGGTGTTACTGGGTTAGCCTGGATCTTCATCTATGTATACATGAGTTTTGTTTAACACACCTGTTAGGTCTCTCTCATACTCAGTAGCCACTTGAAATAATTACAAGGTCATCCAACTGTGCAGTCTGGTGACTCAAATGATTCTATGTCTGACTCAAGTAATCTGGAAATCTGCTTGGAACTCCTGCTGAAGAGATCTGGGATGAGGAAATACTGCTTTTTATGTAGAGCTTTGCTGTTAGCATGTTGTGGAGTCAGAATTTTATGAACACCAAAATTGAACGATTACCCTCATTACAATTATTTTTTGAGCAATAAAGCCACCTTTTGGTTCTTCAAACAAGTCACACCTGATCAGAACAGACAAAAGACTACAATTAAAATGGTGGTAGTTTCTCGACATAATTTTATATGAGAAGAGTAATCAGGGATGTTTGTGACTACGAGTCACCTTTGGATTGCTTACCTTTGCGGTCAGTATCTCAGCTTGTTTTATTCCTCAGCTGCAGTAGAAAAGTAATTAATAATCACTAGTTTTATGCCAGAGCAACAGATTGTTTGCCACGGGAAGAAGAAAATCTGATTTCATTCTATCTCTTTCTGATAGTGTGATAAACTGTTTCTTTTAGGCAAATCCTTGGAATTATCTCTTATTCTATGCATCTTGAAGAGTGAGATTTTTCTGAGGTTTTTTTGTCTCAATACAAAAAGATACTAAAAAGCCAGTAATGTAGGTGTTGGAGTTTTGTATTTCTTTGGTTTGGCAAGTATTTATTTTGGTTTGTCTTTAGTTCAACAAAAGGCCAGCAGGAGGAGTTTTCAATTTCCAGAAGGGAAGGCAACATTTGAACTGTAATTTTGCAAATAGGTAAAGACAAGTGGTTAGGATGCTTGTCTGAAGTACTTGCAAAGAGATGGCAGCAGTTAAAACTTGGTTGACCACACATATATGTGCATGGTGGAACCTATGATTTAAAATTATCTGAACAAAATGGAGATACTGAGACCTGAAAAAAGAGTTCAGAGATAAAACATATGGGGTTGTACATTTAATTACAATAACTGAGTGCACAAATGCAGGATGTGGGGTGTGTGTGTAGCAGACCCTGGGAAGAAAATGGTGTAGGTTGTTTTGGATCTGAAGTTGAACACAAGCCAACATATGCTACACAAAAGGCACATGCCATCGTGAGTTGTAGGACTGTAACATGCAGGACAGAGAAATGGAATAAAAGAGGACCCAACTAAACTTTTATTTTCAGTTACTGTATAGATCCTGGTATTTCCTTAGTCTTCATTAGCAAATGGTGGTAATTTAAATGTCTTCGTTGAAGAAGAAATGTTTGACTTTGAGCTCTTTGCTGAATTTCATTCTTTATTTTTTTCAAGTTTTGTTTGATCTTGGCTGTGTGGGAGCTACTTTCTTTTTTCTATGTAATGAGAACGTGGTTTGACCTGTCCATGTATGAATCCAATTTTAGTTTTCAAACTCAATTATTTGATTCCTTCTTGAGTAATGATTACTATTTTTTAATGCATTATTTATGTTCTGTTCATGACACATTAAGTCAACAATGGAACATTAGCCAAATAATCAAGCAGATCTCCTGAAGACAAGGGACACTTCCAAGAAGTTTTAATTATTTTAATTAAAACTATTTTGTCTGGTCTTTAGTTGAGAATGGGGAATATATAGTCACAAAGTCTTAGGCATCTCCTCCAGAGGTGGAATTGACAGTTCTCAGTTGTTTTGCAGTTTCAGTTTGTGTTATCCAGCCTAACAGTACTCACTGTTTAAACAGCAGCTCTGCTGCTCATGTGGCCAGGTGTTCTGTTCTCACTATTGTTCCTGAGGCAATTAACATTTTGTCAATGTTCAGTTCATTTTCCAGTGTTTCAGCAAGCTGATTTGACTCATGTTACAGGAGATTTAAGTGCACCAGATCAAATGTGTCTGCAGGTCAAGAGCAATAACAGGACCATCACTTTTACCCTGCGGTTTGATGGACTTGGGTGTGGGTAGAGAGCCTTTCCAAGCACTACGCAGTGTGCAAGGGGAGAGGTGCATCCTTCAGAGCAGAGCTCGCAGCAGTCAGTGCGTGTGAGCTGAGTGATTGTAGCAGCACTGCTGAGTCAAGCAGTTTCTGTCCCTGGCTGAGGAGTGGTGCTGGTGCGTCATGCCTGCATTGTTCTGATGGGAATGCTTGTGAAGCTGCACAGCTAACAGGCTCGGGGAGGAGATACGGCTCAGAAGATGCCTTCTCTTCTTCATTTGTTGGGCTGGTTCCCTGAAGTGGGCTGCTGCTCAGCTGCCTGGATGCTGCTCAGCTGCATGAATGCTCTTCCCACAGCAGAGGAGCTGGTGCAGAGGTGGGAGTAAGTAGCAGAGAATGGGGGTCACTGTATGTTTGATACAATTTAAATAAGAGGAAACGGGAAAGGAAATACGAGACCTTGGGCACAAAAAGAATTAAATTCTTTTGAATGAACTGAGTCCTAAAATAAAGTGTTTCTTTGTTTTGCAGCATCAATATGCTTAGAATAGCTTTTGACTGCCATATTCTTTGGGGAAAGAAAAGTTGATGTTTTTTAATTAATTATTTATTCAAAAGAGAAATAACCATACATCTCACTGTCTTCCCACTGAACCCTGCTTTTAAAGAGGCCCTGTTTTGAAACTTCTTCTGATGCAGCACATAAAGTTTTAGCCAGACAATCTCAAAAAAAAAAAAAGCTTACAATGTCAAGTGTTGCTGCATCATATACTTTTGGATTTTGCTCACAGTCCTTGGAACAACAGTTATGAAAAATTTATTACAATAGATAAGGGAAGAATTATAATGCACCTGCGAAGTAAACTGGAGATGCTCATGTAATGGATAAAGCTGGAGGCAGTACACAAATTTTAGAATACTGCAGTGTCCACATAATACAGAACAGTTTGGAGATCACACTTGCAGTCTGAATTCAGTTTGAAGATAATGAGAGATTTTGAAATAACAGAAGGTTGTAAATGTTTTTTTTTTCCAGTGATCATTTTGAGTATTATGTCAATGTGTTCTTCAGAACTGGCTAAGTGTTTCTTAATTAATGTGGGCAGACATGATAGGAAGCTGAAGTTCCCAACCTGGGGAAAGGGCATTAAAACATATTTTCTTTTTTTAGTAATCTCTAAAATTTTTGTGAGAGCACTATGCTTGCTTGTTCTGGCTGCAGTACAGGAGAGGTGAACATAACAGGGGCATCCCAGAATTGTGCCTGTTGGGAGGTCCCCTGAAGAAACTAAGCCTTTTCAGTGCAGAAATACACTTGTCACTCTCCAGATAAATGCGGGTGATTCATTCAGCAGTGCTCTGGTAGTGTTGCTTGCATTGCAACGCTGAAATGTTCTGTGGTTGGCCATCACAGAAGAATTGTGAAGGGAAGGGTATCAGAAGTTTGATAGTCTATACACCTTTTGAGACAATGAGGTTGCAGCTGACAGGTAGTTTTAACAGTAGCAAAGATTGGATGCTTAGGAGAATCTTGTAGTCTGAAGTGCAGTTGCGAAACATCGTTTTGAGGGCAGTAGCCTTGTGTTTTTAGGTGGGGGGGCTCTGCATTTGCTAATGAACTTGGACTCCAATTGTTGAGCTTGAAGACTTTTGTTAGATACCAGCGACTCTGCTCTCTCCTTGCAATGTGATGTGATATATGTTTAAAAACAATAAATCATACCATTGGAATTGGAAGTGGGTCATTAGTGCCCTTGAAGATGAAACAAGCAAGAGAATGGAATTAATGCTTTCTTGTCAGCTAAAATATCTACCGTATAGATCATGTGTGTGGTAGCTTAAACAGCTGGGACTGTAGTTTTGGCTTCTGTCAACAGAGGCTGCTGTCCAACTGCTGCTGAGTGGCAGGGAGAATATGGAGTCTGAAGATGTCATGGCTGGGACTGAAGAACTACAGGGGTTGAAGAAATGACCCAGAAAAATGGAAGTGTCCTTCTGCCCATGGGGCCAAGGACATGCTTAAGTATCTGCAAGTTTTTGATTTAAGGGAGGGAATGGAATATAGGTAGATCTTCTGCAGAATGGGGGGAAGTGGATAGAATTGGAGTGGGAAACAGTAAAAGGAGCAAGAAGTATAGAATAGGGGAACAGAAATGTGTCCTGAAAGATGAGTAGAGAGAACTAAGAATATGAAATTTGAAGAAGTGAAGCACAAGATACTGCACGAACATAAATGTTTTTGTTTCATGGTGAGCTGCTTGCAAGGTTCTTGAGATGATGAGAATTAAGGAATGTACCTTGTGTCTTGGCTGACGATAATTTAAAAAAAACATCCCATGAAATTTTTGCATATAGCTTGTTGCAGCAGTGTCACAGATGGGCAGTGAAGGGATGGTGAAGCTACAGGCAGCACCAAGGGATGCTGCAAGCTTCTGCTAACTTCTTGCTCATTCTCTCATCTCTGTTCTCTGGTGCTGCTTCTTATACCCTTGATGCTACACCTGTGTCACCTGTGTGCCCTTTATGTGATTGGTCAGTACATGGCTTATTGCCTTTAATACTAGGCATCTGCTCTACACAGCTGTAGCCCATTAGGGAGGAGAGTCAATCACAGCCCCACTCCCAATTGCCACAAGCTATGTGCCTACAACAATTCCCCTTTTTTTCTTTTAAATAAATGATATGTTTACTGTCTCTTTACAGGGTCTTTGTAGATCGTGTAGGCTTAACTAATTCTGGAATGTGTCTGAGTACTGACTTCTCATTATGTATCAACAACCTTATATGGTAACACACAAGAATGACAATTATACAATTCCATGAACAGGCACACAACTTCATGAAGTAGCATACAAGAATAAGATACAATCTATGTGTTTACATCTTCATAGTTGCAACTCAGGAGCACAATAGACATGTTTTTTACCAGCAGACACATCACACTGAGCAACAGAGCCATTCTGTCCTTAGCTCTTATTTCTCTTGATAGGTTATTTTTTATCATGTCCCCAGCAGCTCACTTGCACTAGGTGCCAAATTCAGTCCAGACCTGGCAGCGTTCCCATGCTGCTCTCAGTGCTACACTGGGTTATGTCCCCAATGGCTCACCTGTACCTCAGGTGTTAGCTGCGCTGGGTCATGTCCCCAATGGCTCACCGCCATCTGCTACGCTGGGTTATGTCCCTAATGGCCTGCTGGTGTCTGCTATGCTGAGCTATGTGCCCAATGGCTCACCTGTACCAGGTGTCTGCTTCGCTGGGTTATGTCCCCAACAGCCATATTCAGTCTGGACCAGGCAGCATTCCCGCGCTGCCCTTAATGCTACGCTGTGTTCCGTCTCTGGCTGCACCTTGCCCTACAGCCCAATCCTGAATCACATTCGGTGTTGTGGAGATGGCCATGATACAATCTAAGAAGGTTTCTCTTGTTGTTTTTTGTGCAGCTCTGATGTTGCCTCTCAGAGCTCCATGCTGGTTTTGTTGCTCTAGTGCTCGTGGAGCAGCAACTCAGCAAACCACCCCTCGCATGCCTCAGGGGCCACGCTATTGCTGTGGCAGCGGCTGCTGCTGATTTCTTTCTTGGGGTTGGTACCTCATGAGTTTTTTGGCCTTCCAGGCTCTCAGGTCCTTGGTCTGCCTGCTACTGGGTACACCATCTTACTGCTCTTAAGTCCGCAGTTGTTTGTCCAGCGCCTCTCAGGATTACATCACCATCACATCTGGGTCACCACTTGTCGCAGATGGGCAGTGAAGGGACAGTGGAACCACTGGCAGCACTAAGGAATGCTGCAAGTTTCTGCTAGCTTCTTGCTCATTCTCCCATCTCTGTTCTCTGGTGCTGCTTCTTATACCCTTGATGCTACACCTGTTTCACCTGTGTGCCCTTTTGCGATTGGTCAGTACATGGCTCATTGTGACAGCTCAGGGGTGGCCACCACCTTCCCGAGAGTGTCTCAGTAAAGGGATAGCTCAGGCTGCAGCACGCTTGGATGGTAGCTTAACAACCCACAAGCACGAGGCAGACAACAGTGTGCTTCTCCAGGAAGTTTATTCCGAAGGGGGGCAGTGACAGGAGTCCAGGGATCTGAGGGTGTGTCAGAGTTCTTATACAACAAGGAGAACTAATAGGAAGAGGGCAAAGGGGAGGAACAGGGAGGGATTAACATCAACACAACCTATAGGGGAATAATACATTAGAGTGACACAACTAGGGTCTAATGGGGGTTTATGGAACAGGAGAACTTTCCAGAACAAAGGGAAGAACTTGGGAGGAGAAAGGGGAGGACTTTTGGGATGAAATAGCTTGAATTGAGTTAACTGACAGTTTTCCAGGGCATCCCCACTTCAGGGTTTGCCTGGGATCCCACAGCTCATTGCCTTTAATACTAGGCATCTGCTCTACACAGCCCATTAGGGAGGCGAGTCAATCACATCCCCACTCCCAGTTGCCACAAGCTGTGTGCCTACAGCACAGCAGTGCAGTGCTGGAACAATGCTTGCTCTTGCAGGGCTTAGTTGTTTGGCATGCTGCATCCTGTTTTTTGTCAGTAATTGTTAGTGATAGCACAGCTGTCCCCATGGTGACAGAAAGTCCAATGCCTTAACTTCATTCTTTGGAGTTCCAGATGGTGTCCTTCATAATTCCCCCATTAGATTCTCATGACTCGTTCACAGATCCCATTCTACAGAAGCCTTATTTCCACGTGCAGTTCAGAGATCCTATGACCAAATCCGAGGACATTTATATTAAGGTCATTTGGCAACTTACACAAGTAGAGATGTTTTCCTGGTAGTGTCCTGCCCCTAGCTGTCCCCCACAGGGATGGGTAATTACAGAATCACAATGAAAATAACAGTAAGCATGCATGGTTATCCAGGTATGGTTTGAAGAACAGTATTTCTTTCTCTAGCAGAAAACTCAGGTGGCTGGAAGTTGTCCACAGAAGGGCAGGGACAGGGCTGGAAAGTGTGTGCGGGAGGAGAACTGTTCCTTTTCCAGCTCTCCAGGAGGAGAGCTGGAAAAGGAACAAGCTGCAGAGCAAGAATAGGCTCAATTACTAATCACTGGTTCTATTCATAATTGTTTTTTTGGCTGAAACATCTTGATTTCACTAAAGAGTCTGGTCTTTTTTAATCCAGAACAGATAAAATATTTCTCAGTTGGTTTGGCAACTTCGTTGTGATCTGAGAAGTCAAGGAGGGGCTTAATATTGGCTTGTTAAAGAATAGCAGCTAACCAACTCCAGTTCAAATGAGCCTAAATTTCTTTTTCTCTGTGAACCTTTAACTTAAACTTAACTTTAACACTGTTTAAACACTTCAAACAATGGTGAGCTGATGAATCAGTCTCAATATACAAAGGCTCTTTCTAGACAGCAAGCAAAAGGCTTAATGAATGCAGAGTAAGAAACAAATCCATTGATTTTAATCCCAGAAGGCATTCATCCTTCATTGGAGCTGTTGAGGAAAGAGCAGTGATGCTGGTGAAAGATTTTTCAGTTGATAGTGAGGGCCTGTGTTGGTAAATGGTCCCACACAGTACCTCAGAACTTGGAACCTCTTTGTTGCAGGCCTTCTGCAGAACCTCTTAAGTTCTGCCTCAACTTACAATTAATTTATTTTTGAATGCTGTTTACATGACACCGTATAAATTAAGGACCATAAGGGCTGCTTGGATACTGCACAGATGATACCTACCGGGATATGCTGAAGCTTAGAGCACTGTGTATCAGAACAGATAAGTATTAAAACTGATTTAGAAAACCAGCAGATGGCAGTCCACTTGCTATCCTCTGTAGTTGTGTGGTTCAGCTGACTTGTTTTGTGATGGGGAATGAAAGCAAATTTTGTAGCTAGAGCAGTTTCCCATTACTTCACCTTATAGCCACACTAACATTCTAACTCTCCAGTTACTGTGACTTTTCATACCTGTTATCTTTTCAAAGTTGCAGACCCCAGAGGACTTTGCATGGAGGTAAAGCTCACGCATGTGTGCTTTACTCTGTTTCTGAGTTGCGGTTCTTCCTGAGGGTAGAAGTCTTCGAGACAAATTTTGCAAAGATAATCAAATGTGCAGAGAAGGGAGAGGCTTTTAAAAACATGTCTTTGCAGATGAAAAGGCTCCTGTTGGTGCAAAACACTTGTGTGGAAAGGTACCTTAAAATTGTCAAACCAAGTCTCAGGTGGGGTTTGCAGTCAGGCAACAGAAGCATAGGAAAACAGTGGATCCAGAAGGAATTTATTTCTTTCAGATGCTTGTTTTTAGATGGAGCTTTTGACTATGGTTTCATATTGCTTGATAAGCTGTAAAATAACATTAGAGGAAAAACCTTGTGGAAAGCCTTGACATTGTCGTAAAAGCTAATTTTTTTTTGTCTAAGTTACTAGTAATAGTATTCTGTGTTTCTAATCTGTAGATAGAGTTACTTGTTGGCAATATATTAATTTCAGTTGGTGATGCCATCCACTTATATATGCTGTCCTGTGTTTTAGTGTATAATAGAATTGTGTCCAAGTAAGTTGTACTAACTGCAAACTAAGTTTTATATCTCCTTTTTAAAAGCAGATCTGTTGTACTAATACTGAATTTATTAAAACCAGCTTCATTTTGCGGTTGCTTCTCATCCTAGGTTTTATGGGGACCTTATTTGTCTAGTTTCCTGTGGAAACAAGGCTCATATGAAGCTGTGTGCATGGGCCATGTGTATCACATGCTACACAGACGAATGGGGATAGCCTCATAAAGTCAACCCAGGACATTATCCAGTCAAATTTTCTTCTGGCCTGCTGCCTAGTGTGGACAATTGTGACAGATAGGGATCTTAAGGAAACAGAGGGGTCCAAAAAACAGATCCAAATTTTATGAAAATAAACATCTAATAAAGGAGAGGAATTCTAGTCATGAGTTCATGGGGGAAAATGTACAGTGCATGTCTTAGTAGAAGAATAAAGAGGAGGAGAAGCTGTAAGGAAAACCCAAGCTTGAGGAGGTTCTTCCTTTGACAAATGGTTGTTCCAATTGCACCTTCATGGGCAGCAGCAAATTGAGGTAACTACAAGTTTTGAAAATGCAAGTTCTGGTGTTCCTTATGAGCTATTGTAGGAAATGGAGAAGGAAGTCTTGGAACAATATGCAGGATAGTAAACAGCAAAAGAAGTCTCCTGACTTCTTAAAATAATTTAGTCAAACTGATAATTTCTGTTTGTGTTTTTGTTTCTATATTAGTGGATAATGTCTCATCTGGTTTCTGTTCGTGGATGGGAAATTCCTCAAAGCTCCAGTAGTATTTTGCATTTCCTTTTTATTTTTCTGTTTATGTTTGGGGTTTTTTGGGGGATTTTTGGTTTTTGTTTTGGTTTAGTTTTTCTTGTTGTTTTTGTTTGGTTTGAGGGGTTTCTTTGTTTTTTTTTTAATGAGCAAATGAAAAATTAAGCTTCCCTAGCTTAACAAGGAGGTGGACAAATGGTCTAGTCTGGACCACTAGAGAAAGCAGAATTAGCTTCTCAGTTATTTTCTTTCGGGAGTTTGGAAAATGATGTAACGACCGTAGTGGATGAGCTAAGTGGCCAGAAGTAAGCTCTTGGAGCTCTTAGCATCTGGGAAACCCTTAAACCATGTCTTTGTTTGGGTTTTGTAGTTGAAAATACAAAAACATTGGATTTCTAATATTTATTACCTTCTGTTTTAAGATAAGAATTGAAAAATCTGCATTGCTCTGGTATATGTAAATAAACTTGATTTCAAACATACTCCGATAACTTCGTCTTGATAAGAACTTTGAAGGAATTAGTACCTCTTCAGTAGAAACTTTAATTTATCTTTAAGCTAGCTTTTCAGCGTACTTGCATTTCTATGTCTAAGTTACTTGCAATATATTCTAAAAAATTGCTCATTGATCTATAATTTTTGTAATATCTAATGCTTTTGTTTCAACAGGTAGCACTACTGGGATTAGATGTTTTAGGTGCCTTTGTTGACAGACTATCAGGACGCTTTAAACCCTATATAGGAACTGGTAAGTGAAATACAACTTTCTTTCTTAAGACCAAACAGTAAAAGACACTTCTCCCCCTCTCTTAGCATCTGAAGTGGAACATGTTGAAAACTTCTTGCACTAATTATAATGTACTGGCAGGCATTTTACTGGTGTTGGAATTGAAATACTTGTATAGTAGCATGTCAGTATTCGTTTGTCACTGGTTTCTTAGGTGGTGGTTGGGATTTTTTTAAAGGTTCCAGGAGTGCCTTTCCAGTAATTAGTTCCATGCTGTATGGTTGTTTACCACTCCCTGAGACACTCATCTAAAATTTACATTGAAACACAAGTTATTATCTTTAACTTGTGTTAAAGATGGAAAGTTTTATTTGTAGATCACTTTGATCAGAGCTTTATGTCTGCTGAAGCCTGTAGTCTCAGAGAATTATGTGGTCCACCTCCTATTAGATAACTCAACGGTAGCTTTTAGTAGTCTAAAGTTTTTATGGGATGAAAAAAAAAAGTACTGACTGTTATTCCTATGTGAAATGTTTACTCAAATGAATTTCAGATTAATGGATCTACATGTGCTGGAGTATGAGACCTTTTTTCTGGGAGGTACAAGCAAACTACATTAATCAACTCATTTTACTGCTGGCTTTGAAAAGAGATAGTGATATTAGGATATTAACGTTGGTTTTATAGCACTGGCTGTTTCTGACAGAAGTTTCTAGTGAATGTCCTTTTTCAGAATTTTCATAAGTTACATCATGTTCCCTGATCTCCAGCTATTTCAAATTGTCTGTCAAAAGTTTAAGCTTCCTCTTCTTTACATGTCTAGTTTTGTGTTTAAGAGCTTTGAAATAAAATTTCAAAGTTCAGGAATACACAGTATAGTTTATGACAAGCTGTTAACTAAATTAATTGAAAGCATATTTCAGTATTCTGTGGAACTACTGCAGTAGAGTGCTACAGAATTTAAATCTATTTTGTTGCAGAGAGTTTTTCTTTGGCTAGTTAATTTTGTATTGGAGCAGTGTAAGGGAACAAGAGGCATATTGTGCTATGCACAGTATTGATTTTTGGATAGTCCTCCATTTGTAGCTACAAACACACTTTTGCTCCAGAGTTTGGCTAAGTTTTTATTTTTATTTTCAGACTCTGGAAAACCTAAAATTACAGTAAGATTATTAAAGGAAGGTTGGGAAGCTTATTCAATTTTTCTCTGTTTTTTTTATGTATTAACTATCTGAGAATAGGTTGAAAATCCAGTTGTTGGTTTGCACTTTTCTTGTTACAGTAGTTGAGTAGTTTGAGATGTGCAAATTGAAGGTTTAAATTTCAGTAGTATTTATATTAAAAAACAGAAGAGAGAATACTGGCACTGGGTGACTGTCGAACACATGTAACATCTGAAGTATATTCTCAAAGTATTTTTTAGTTAAGCTAAGTAGTAGTGCCTTCAACTGAAATTGGTCCTCAGAGCATCTCCAGAATCAAGACCTCTAGAATATGCAAGTTACTGTTGTTCATGATCAACTTCTGTATAAACAAGCCTAACCTAGTTGCTGAAATCTTAGTTAAGGTAGAAAACAGTATTTTAGGTTACTTTCAAAAAGAGTGATATGAATTCTGCTCAGTTGGTAGCTCTCCCTCCAAGTTCCATAACAAGATCAGAATATTGCTCAGTTTTTGTCAGTGAAGCAGTAACCGAAAATAATTATTTTAAGTGTCTGGGGTTTGTATAGTCCAGGGCTTATGAGAGTAATTAAAAGCACATTGGTGAACAGAAAATTGCTTCCTTCAAGAAAACTTAAAGAACCAGGAGTTTCCTAAATCATGTTATGTTGACTCTGCAGATTTGTCTTCTAATGTAATCTGACTCCAGTAAGTCAGACCAATGATTAGTTTGCAGATGCCTGAGAAGAAAGTAATGACAGGAGAAACAGGCAGTGATAACTCCTTCATTGGTAGGAGTTGTCAGCAGTCTTGCAGGTTAGGACCAGCGGAGGCACATGATCTCTTCAATGTCTGCCCTGTCACTTTGTTTTACTACAGCTTTATCTGTTTAGTTTCTGACCCACATAGATCTTTGGCTTTTGCAGTGTTCTGTAGAAGTACTTAAGTATGCAAAACTCTTTTGGACTGGTTGCGTGAAAAACTTGGTGCTTGCTAGATCTTGTGTTAGAGAGGTGAGCCAACATTTCTTACCTTCCTGACTGCCAGTTTCTATTCATGGATCTCTTCCATGACTGTCCTCTGCTACCCTTCCCCCTGCCCCAGCTCAGAGACAGAATGGAGCTGTTTCTTGTATACAACTGTTTACCCTTTCAGTGCCTTTCTGTTGTGATGCATTTGAGTTGAGGAAGCCATATCTGTCACACCATACCAGAGAGGCACCATACGTTCATAGTGGCATAATTGTATTCGTTTTTATTTATCATCATTAGTTTTGTAATTATTGACTATAGATTTCTTTGTGGTATAGCTGCTTCCTGAAAGTTGACCTAATACATGCATGAGACTGTCTCATACAACAACCTGTTTCCTATGGCGGATGCTTCGGATGGCGGATTTGGGGCCCACTCTCCAGGGCAGTGTCTTTGCTCCATGCTTTTATCATTTGGGCAAGACCCCTTCTTGAGAACTGTGTGAAAGTCCAAATGCATTCTGTTAGCTGAGTTACCTTCTGCACAGCTGTTTGCAGAGAGCTCTTACAGGCTTGTGAGGTACCACTTCCTTTTTTTGTTTGGCTTCCCAGACACTTCTCCAGCCTGTAGCACTATGCGGGGTGGTTGTGACCCAAATGCAACACCCAGTATTTGGCCTTGTTGGACCTCATACAGTCCATATCCATAGTTATGCATTTGACAAGAACCAAGTATTGTATGCAAACTGCCATTTTAGGTGGTTTTTTGTTGGTTTGCTTGTTTGTTTTTGTAGCTTGGTTAGGTCCAGTTAAGTGTATTTGATCTGAATATTGTTAATGAGGTATATAATCATGTATTGCAGATGTACAGTGCGTTCAGGTGATACGAGGAGCAAACAAAAAACATGGAATCAAGCTCAAAATTGTTGGGAAATATGTAAGCAAAGTAGTTCAGCTAAGTAGCAAGTTCTTTGGGCCTCACAGACCATCTTAGTAGTATTTTATATGGTAGGCTTTTACTTTCTCTGTTTTGGTCAAATAAATGGGAGTATATTATTTTTGAAGGCAAATATAACAGAATCTTTCCAGGGAATTCAATTATTACTCTGAAATATTCAAACTATAGTTAGCTTCTCATTTATTGCACTGAGCTATTGTAGGTACTTGCATTCTCAAAAAAAATAGGGATTGCACCATGACTATGACAAAGGAGGATAGATGTAAAATACCTACTTGCTTTCTTCTCTGCCTTTTTTAAAATATAATGCATCCTCTTCTCTAGGTGAAGTTTCATTTTTATAGCTGTTTTCACTCATAACATACCTGCAACCTTAAATGCTTTTTTTTTAATAAAGAGTGTTACATTTTAGTGACCCTGAGATGTTTTTATTCGTGATTCAGATCTCAGTGAATGATGGAAGTATAATAATATATTATCCAACTGCAGTATGGGAAAACATATTCCACCTTTCACACCCCATCCCCAGTTAATTTCCTGTTCTGTTTTGAAGGGGGTAGACTTCCTTAAGTGCAGAGAGCAGCTAATGTCACTGAATATTCACCCCCTTAAGCATTATAGGCTTCTGCTATGAACTGAAAAACATGAATGCTTTACTGTTACTTCAGTCTTTGCAACCTACATATATGCAGTAAATTACATTTGGGCAAAATCAATACAACAGTTGTAGGGCAGATATTTTCCAGTATTTCAAAGAGCACGTTAGTGATCTTTGTATTCAAGTGTAAAGCCTGATAAGAGACTTAATTCAGTTTCCTAGGCAACCATCTAATGTTGCACTAAATTTCTTATAAGGTGTTATCCTTTTATGATTAACCACATTGAGCGTGCTCTGCAGCTGGCATCAGTGTTCAGGGAGTCTAGACACACAAATTTGGAATCTTTCTTTTAGTACTCCCACTTAAGATCTTTGAAAATACTTTGGAAGCAGTAAATACCAGAATATGTGTTCTTTTATAAGACTACGTGTCTGTATTCTGGGAAAAATAAAGCAGTGTTTGAATATTATGTCTTTTGGTATTTAAAACTACAGCTTGTTCTGTGATTAAAGGAGATGTTACATAAGAGTACATAATTACTGTATCACAGTCTCTTTTCCCAGGTGATCTCATTAATTATTAAAATAATTGTATATATCCAAAATAAAAGAGACTATTAGAATTATGGGCATATGTGTCTGGATTATAGAATTTCTGGGTGCCTACTCATACTTTTAAGTTCTGTTTTCTAAAACAAGTGAATATGACTTGGCCCTCTCCTTATTGTCAAAAGGAGAAGAGAGAATACAGTAAAGGTATACAGAATCTGTTTCAGTTTTACTGTGCAGTAAATATAAGTACCATGACATATTTTTCTGCATATATTGAACTCTCCATTAGTCTGTTATATAACTATATTGACATTAGCTTTTATGTAAGCTGTACAAAATGTTGCAAAATATTTTACCTGAAAATTAAAGGAAATGTAATTGACAGTTAAAATGACAAAACACAGGTTATATTTGTATATGTACCTGTATGTGTAAATCTCAATAGGGATATACATTTTACACACAAAAACTCCATATGTAAATGTGTTTATATGTTTAATAGTAGTTTCAAATTCATTTTACTGTGAAAAGAAACCACTGGGCAAAAATAGTTCTGGAAGATCGTTGTAATGCCATATACTAACATGTGAAACAAATTTGAAGTGTTTGAATTTTTTACCAGGTAGCTTCAAGATGTGTTGGAAGAGCATTTAAATTAGCATCCTCAGACTAATTTAAATGCTCTATCAAATTTATTGTTATAATGAAGCATGCAGGTGTGGCTGTTGATGTCCTGGGTGGGTGCACTCTTCACTGGCTTAAAAACTGGCTGGATGGCCGAGCCCAGAGGTTGATGGTCAGTGGAGTTAAATCCAGTTGTTGACCAGTGGCAATTGGTATTCCCCAGGACTCAGCATTGGTGCTTGGTCTGTTTAATATTTTTATCCATTATCTGGACAAGGGAATGAAAGGCATGCTCAGTTTGAAGATCAGACCAAGCTGGGCAGGAGTGTTGATCTGCAGGAGGGCAGGAAGGCTCTGTAGAGGGATCAGGACAGGCTGGAGCAGCGGGTTGAGGCTTGAGGCCAATGGTAGGAGGGTCAGCAAGGCCAAATGCTGGGTCCTGCGCTTGGGTCACAACAACCACAGGCAGTTCTACAGGAGAGTCACCTGGGAGTGTTGGTTGACAGTGTCTGAACATGAGCCAGTGTGTGCCCAGGTGGGCTAGAAGGCCAGTGGCATCCTGGCCTGTATCAGGAGTAGTGTGACCAGTGGGACCAGGACAGTGATTGTCCCCTGTACTTGGCACTGGTGAGGGCACACCTTGAATCCTGTGTTCAGTTTTGGGCCCCTCACTGCTAGAAGGACATTGGGGTGCTGGAGCATGTCCAGAGAAGAGCAGTGGAGCTGGGGAAGGGTCTGGAGCACAAGTCTGATGAGGAACAGCTGTGGATTATGTAGCCTGGAGAAAAGGAGGCTCAGGGGTGACCTGATTGCTCTCTGTAACTACCTGCAAGGAGGTTGTAGCAAGGTGGAGGTCAGTCTCTTCACCCAAGAAACAAGCGATAGGACAAGAGGAAATGGCCTCAAGTTGTGCCAGGGGAGATTTAGATAGGATATGAGGAAAAATGTTTTCATTGAAAATGTTGTCAAGCACTGTTACTGGCCAAGGAAGAGGGTGAGTCACCATCCCTGGAAGTGTTTGAAAGTCATGTAGATGTGACTCTGAGGCACATGGTTTAGTGGTGGCCTTGGCAGTGCTGGGTTAGTGGTTGGTCTTGATGAACTTAAGATGTTATTCTGACCTAAATGGTTCTGATACCTCATGTGTTGTAAAGCAGTTGTAAGGATTTGCAACATGCATTAACTTTTTGAGTGAGTCTAGATTAAAAGCTGTTGGTCCAAGAATTTGGAAGTAACTTTGTTTGAGGAAGTCATGTTGCCTCAGGTTTTAGCTGTTATATTTTTCAGATTCTGTTCTGCTTTAGTGTGTAAGTCTAGGCTTTATATTAGGGGATAGATAGTAAGCTCTCTTCACAGAATAGGTAGACAAAACAATTCCTTCTCTAGCTGGGGACTCAAGGTCAGCTGATCCAGATCTCAGGCCCAAGAGCATAAACAACAGTGGACTGAAGAGAGAAAAACAAGAAGGATGGAACTTAATGGGCTGAAGCTGTAATTGGACAATTATCTCCAATATGCTAATGGACCAAAACTTAAAAAAGTGTGAGGCACTGTGACCAGTCATCCATTTTGTAGCCATTTTGGGTTCATCTGGGGTGCAACCCTGGCTGGGCACTTGTACTACCCAAAATAGATCTATTAAAACATCCTAATAAATACCTACTTTATTCTTAGCTCCGTCTAGTCTCTGTTTTAGGTCAGCCTTCACAAGGCAGCATCAGCATTTAGTTAAGTGACATCCATGTTGTTTTTGCTTTTTCTCTTACTTAATGATTGAATTTTTTGAGTGGAAAATACTAAAATGTGTGGTTTATTCAAGCTGTGACTCTTTAATAAGTGGTTTTAATGTGGTATGGAGAAATGCTTTGAAAATCCATGAAATCCACAAAGACCAAGAACTGTATTAGCTACCATGGATATATAACATGTAGAAAAATGCTGGATCTTAAGGTGTTAGTGCCCGACTGAACTTTATTCTCATTTTTCATTTTTATTAATTTAATTGAAATGTTGATACTAAGGACACGTTCTGCTGAGGATTCAAGATTAAAAATGTTTGCAGAACAACTAAACATAAAACTTGGAATAATTAGGTTGGAAGGGACCTTCAAAATTATCTGTTCCATGTCTTTGCTTAAAAAATGGCCAAGCTGTGGTGTGAGAGAAAATCTGGAAATTAAATTAAATAACTCAAGAAACTGCATTGCTCAGATAAAGTAAAGCAGACTTTTTTATTTGTGTGAAAGATGTCTTGTCTCAAGGATGCTTTGTTGCATCTAAATGCAAGTCAGGTGTTTTGTCTGATATTGCCTTTTCATTTTATAGCTTACTGTGGAACAGCTGTGTTGGATTGTTGTAGGATTTTCTTAAACAATAAAATGCTGACTGTTTCATGTGTTTTTTGTTTTTTGGAAAAGGCATTTAGAGGACAGTCTATTATTTGTATTTTTTTTTTCTCCATAATAGCTGCTTTTGTATTTTCAAATGTAACAAAAATACTAACTTTCTGCAGCAACTCAGAAAATCCCTAAATTTTCTTTGGTTTCCTCTGTAGTTAATGGTCACAGCTAAAGATCATAACTGATTAAAGCTGCAACTTTTTTCATCTTTGTGATTAGATTCTCTGAAGTTTCAGTTAAAAAAAAAGGTAAAAATCTATGCAGGCTTTTTGATGTCCCTTTTTTTTTTNACTTGGGTTTACTTTTCCTTTTTTTTTTTTTTTTTTTTTGTCCTGGCTAGCTATTGCTGGAGTTTATTAGTATGGGGAATTCATTTTACCTGAAGTGATCCATGCCTGAGTGATAGGCTGTAATTTAGAATACCATCTGCTTGCTGTCCGAGGGCATTTCACTGTATGACACCTAGAAATGCAATGCTTTTAACTCAGAGTAGAGAAATGCTAGCCTTCTTTGGTTTCTGCTTAATTCTAATTAATTCTAGTTCTGTAAAAAACCTAGCTTAGAGCTTAAAAATTTTCAGAAGATGCCGTGAATATTTGTTCTCAATATTCTAGTTTTCTTTCAGGTTTAATACAGCTCTTGAAACTCTTTGGCCTTTAAGACTATTTTCATGTTCCTGAGACTGACACCTTGATAGGCTCATGGGTTGATCATATAAAAAAAGTGTTTGTTTCTTCCTCTCTGCTACTGATGATGAACAGTATGTGTCATTAATCCCACTAATGCTTTTCTTAATTAGCTCCTGGAGAGACCTCAAGAAGCACAATAATGTTTGAAATTGCTGTTGATTAAACTGGCCAGGACTTTATGTTGAGGAGGGGTGCACTGAGGCTCTCTCCAAGAGCCTGCTTATCATTCTTTGCTTAAAAGTAGCCCCTTGACCACACGGATCCGTCAGACTGCCCCTGTGGCTGGCCCTGTAGGAGCCCCTGTGGGATGCCTTTGCATCCTGCCCAGAACAGACACTGCCCTAATTGCAGAGGCAGCTCTTTCCCTCCCTCCTTTCTAATGACAGCTGTTCAATGCTGCTGCCTGAGCTGGTGAGGTTTCTGAGGAAACGAGGAAGATCCTGCTGCCTAGGTTTAGTCTCTTTCTGTCCTCAAAGACTTTTCTTTTTAGTAACAGAATTTTTGTCAACACTGATAACGTTTCCTCAGTAAAGATTCTTTTTTGCTTAATGCTTTATTCTAAGTCTGCAGTAATGGACTATCTAAAGTTGGTTCATAGAAATAGGTAGACCTGAGACTTAAGATGAGCACAGATATACAAAGAGCAGCAGGTGTCAGTGGTCAAAAGAGAAGAAAAAGAAACAATACAAACTGAAAAGCTCCAGAAGGAACTCTTGTTAAAGTTTAACAAAAGGAGATTGTTTGTGCTACCTGTGGCATTCTTTGCTGCAGGGGTCATATAGTTAAATTGGTAAAGTTTTTAAAAATACATTGTGTGCCATTCTAGGCAATTTCTGTGATTTACTTGTTTTATCATCTTCAGTCCTGGTAGAGGAAATAAATATTTAATCTCTCAGGCTGTACTCTGACTCTGAAGGCCCTGAAGGTTTTGGCCTTAACTCATGCATCTACTGTCCCGGTTAGTGGTGATAAAATTATTTGGTGAATTTGGATAAATGAAAATTTATTCAGATTTACTGAAATAAGAGAAGGAACACAATGGAAAAAGAAACTGATGGGATAATAAGCTCTGTTAAGGATATAGCAGAAAGGAAAAAAGCATAAATAGCAGCTCAGATACAAATGCACAGCATTGTCAGCCAGTTAAAGGGGGTGATTGTCCCACTCTGCTCTGCACTGGGGTGGCCTCACCTCAAGCGCTGAGTGCAGTTTGGGGCACCAGAACATACAAAAGACATTAAGTCATTAGAGTGTGTCCAAAGGAGGCCAACAGGGATGGTGAAGGGTCTGGAGGGGAAGCTGTGTGAGGAGTGACTGAGGTCACTTGGTCTGTTCAGCCTGGAGAAGAGGAGATTGAGGAGACACCTCACTGCAGTCAGCAACTTCCTTGTGAGGGAAGAGGAGGGGCAGGTGCTGATCTCTGCTTTGAAGTGAAAAGTGACAGGACCTGAGGGAATGGCCAGAACTTGGTCTAGGAGCAGTTTATGTTGGATATCATGAAAAGGTTCTTTCGCCCAGAGGGTGTTTGTGTTCAGGCTGGTGTCCAGGCACATGGACGGTCACCAATTGTTACACGAGTGATATAGGGGACAGACGAAGATGATGTATTGACTCCATGATTCAGAAGGCATAAAAGGCATTTTTTAATAGAAATCCACACTTCTTATAGAGAGCATAGTGAACCTAAGACCTGATTGGTCTTTAGGAAACTTCTCTCTCGCAGTACTGGTCAGAAAGGGAGCACCACCTACTTGTAAACATCTTTCACAACACCAGGTGCAGGGGATAAGATAACAATGTTTTAATTCTTTCTCTAAACTTTCCCAGGCCACGCCTGGGAGAATCTGTGTGTCTGTTACCAGAGAGTGTGAGAATACTACAGTGTTTGAGCACTGGAACAGGCTTCCCAGGGAAGTGGTCACAGCACCAGGCCGGACAAAGCTCAAGAAGTGTTTGGACAATGCACTCAGGCCCATGGCACAACTCTTGGGGTGTCCTGTGCAGGGCCAGGAGTCAGACTCAATGATCCTGATGGATCCCTTTCAACTCAGAATATTCTATGTCTCAATGAAATAGCAGGTCAGTTTGAGGTAGATCTGGTAGAATTAATGTCCGCTATGGAATATTTTTGCTAATACTTTTAGGTTTTCTTCAGTAATCAAAACCTGTAAAATTGTGGTATAACAATGTAGAAATCTTAATAGGAAAACTTCAGGAGTGGCTGGAAGTGGTAAGAAGCTTTGACAACATGCTAAAACGTGGCAAAAAGGCAAGTTGAATGAAATACAGTGCTTCACAAAAAATAAACAACAGCTGCAAAAGGAATCACTGTCTCCTAAATTTAGTGTAGTTTTTCTCAGCGTATCAGCAGACATAAATAACAGAAAGATGTCATATGTTATTAGGTTTTCCAAAATCCATATGAAATAATTTAAGAATCTAGGCAAGATAAAAGATGGATAAGGCTAATAAAACAGTAGGATTGTGTGAGTCCAGACTGCATGTGACAAATTATATACCTCACTGAGTAATTTGTTAGGAGGCTACCAGATTGAATACAGCCTTCATGCATGGTCCTACTTCTTGTCACCCTTCTTTTAGTTCCGACATCTGTTTGAGATTGTTGAGTTTGCAGGCTGATGCCAGCAACAACCAAACGCATGTATTTGCTTTGCAGTATAAAGAGGGACACTAATTCAATAATGCTGGTGAGAAAGCTTGTGCATCTTAAAGGAAAAGTAGCAGCCAAAATGATGTTCAGTTTTTCAACTTGATCAATAGGAAACCCAACTTCCAATGATTTCCTGTTGGAGCTTATTCTGGCAGAAAAGATGAACAGCCACACTGAAAACCGGCTGGTGGTTGCCAGCATTCAACAGCCTAATTTCATTTGTCTTGTGTAGACAGAATATATCATGCCTTATATGGCGTCTTACAGAAACTTGAGTTTTAGTGGAAAAAAGCCAAGCCCGCAGCCATTTGGGCCCTTTAACAGCTCCCACAGCATGTTGTCCCTCTGTCAGAGCTCCAGGAGGGGCAAAGGCTGGTGTGTTCAGTAGCTGCCCACACTGAAATCTGCGGGCTGTGTCATAGCTTAGTTTAACTCGGTGACCTCATCTCTGTTCAGCAGCTTCTCATAGCTGTTCTCTGTGCTTGCCTTGGTGATTTGAGCAGAGCCCTGGTATCTGCAGCTCCGTCAAATTACTCAGAGTGCTATTTAGTCACAAAGGAGCCGTGTTCCCGCAGAACTGGCACTGGCTGTGTTTGTTTCCTTCCCTCTAATGCTAGAGTTGCCTTCAGCTGCCCAGCAGTCATGTTAGTGTAGAGACATTGCTAATAGTGTAAGGCATGGGGACAAGGTCAGTTCAGAAGTGCTGGAAGTGGACATGAAAAGTACATTTGGCAAGAAAAATATATACTGAAAATATATCAGTAGGTATATGCGTGATTGGAAATTCCTTGGAGTGGTCAGCTATGTACTCCCAAAAATACCTTTGTAAGTTCTGGATTTTTTTCTCTGTTCACAAAATGTAAAAAACCCAACTACCAAACAAAGCAGAAACACCCCTTAAAAACCCAAACCATAAAGACAAAGTCCCACACAATTGAAACAACAGCAATCCACCCCAAACAAAAAAAAAACCAGACTCTTCTTTTCAAATTGTAAAATGAAAGTATCTGTACTAATTCCTTCAGAGGAGAAAGGGTAGAGAAGATAGGTGAAAAAAACAAAACCTTGATAATGATGGCTGAAGATGAACAGGTAGAATTAAATGATCAGATTAGGACACTAACAAAGCCTTCAGATATCACAGGAGGGGAAATTGAAACTCCAGCAGTGTATTTGTCAGTAACAGTCATGGTACAGAAATGGTTGCTGTTTTTAATGTAGGAACAGGGGACTCAGGAAACCTCAGAATGTATGATTCTGTTCCCTTTATTTTGCTGGCAAATCTATTGTTTAGTTATTACTATAAAATCATTAAGTACTGATAAAATTACTTCAGATATGCCTTTCAAACAATAGCCAAATACAGTTATTTCTTTACTGAGCAGAAATTCTTTAGCAGTCTGTTGAGGTCAGGCAGCAACTGTAAAATACTCTCAGGTGTTCAGTGATGTAGTACAAAATGTAGCCAAAAGTTATTTTAGCTGTGAAGATGTATTTTTTATTTGGAATACCTTAAATCACTGTCTTGTGAGGGTGAAAGATGACATCTCCACCAATTCCGTCAGTTGTGCTTCCTGAAGGAAGGCAGCACACTTGGTATCATCACCCCTCATTTGGAAGAAGTACTGAAAGCACTGGGGGGAAGAATCTCAGAAAGAGTAGGCCCAGATGGAGGACTGGGAACCAGTACAGCAACGTGTCGTGCACAGCACAGAGCTGGCTATGCGTTCATTCAGATATCTTTCCTAATGTCATAGCATTAATTTATCTGATGTAATTATAAACTTCTATCTGGAAAAGCAAGCAAAAAGAATTGGCAAGTCCTTTGATTTTGATTTTTACTTATTTTTAGGGTGTGATATAATCAGCTGTCATGCAATTTTACTTAAATATTTTTTGAGGATGCTTGTTTTAACATAGTAATTTTTAACAATGCTTTTACTGAAGTAAGACTGGGTTTCCTGAAGATACACTGTGTGAATAAAGGGATTTAAAACTTACAATTTTCTTACAATAAACAGCAAAGTCACACTGATTTTAAAATAGTTGTATATTTCTATTCCAATTATTTGCCACTCACCATGTCTAGCATTATTTTTTAGAAAAGCCAGACATTGTGAAAGTAACTGGAACACTTTCTGAAGTTGGTCATTCACACAGTTTTGAAGATGGGAATCTTGCTTTCTTTTTAACCTGTTGAAAGTTACTATTTTCTTCCATTTCAACCTTATGCATTTGTTGTTAGTCTTATAAAATACTCAGAAATGCACTTGAGGCTTTAAAATATTGTGACCTACTTAAACTCAGCTTTTATTTTTGAATGACATGTATATTACACATGTTTCGGAAAATACCTTTAAGCATTAGAAAATCTCCATTGGGTATTTAATCTTTTTTACTTTCTCTTTTTCTCCCCCTCCTGTAGTTCTTCTGCCTTTGATAGATCGTATGGGAGATGCCAAAGACCAAGTTCGAGAGCAAGCACAGAATCTTATATTGAAATTGATGTGTGAAGCAGCACCACCCATGGTATGATTGCTTAATGCATATTCAGATGGAGGCCTCCAGTGAGCTTATGACTTTTGTATGAACTTCAAACATGTCACAATGTTATTGCTACTGTTAGTGGTGTAAATGTTAAAGATACTCTTAATGGATCTACACTGATGTTTTGTTCAGCTAAAGATAAAAATCTTGGCATGATGTCGTTCCACATATTTTGCATATCATAGCTTAATTCTGAGTAGACGTTTTTATGCCATGTGACAGGACTTTGTTAATTAAAGCATGTTTGAAGCATCTTCTGGGTTTGGACAATGGGAATAAATAAGTTTAATTAGCTCCAAATTTATTTAAAATTAGATTTGTATTTGAACACGTAGACTCATCCTACAGTTAAGGTGTACAATTGTCTAACTCAAGAGAATCTGGCTTTCCAGCTGTATGACAGCGATGCTCTGTGGACCGTGGACAAACTGAGATGGGGATAAGTTGCCCTCTGGCTTGTCATTTTTGGTTGTAAGGAGGCTTGCTTAACTCAACCTTGAGTTCTAATCATTATGTGGCTGCCGAGTGCTTAATCTTGTATCTCAACTGTGAGTCTGAAAAATGGAGGACTGTTTAACAAGATTATATTCTTGAATAGTGATGTTATTTGGAAGTGTGGAGACCCTGGATGTGAGTAGGAATTTAATATTTGAGTCTTTAGTTCCTGAGGAAAATCTGTTTCTGAGTTCTAATTCTAGAGGTTAATTGGGAAAAAAATGGGTTTTTGTATGTGCTAATTCCTAGCTTTGTTTATTCATAGATGCATGTTTGAATGTTTGTGTGCAGTGAATAAGATGTTGTGGACTTGATCTGGAGTGACAAAATTACTGTCAGTTGATTTGTTTGCCTGATAAAACATGTAGCATGCTAGGCTATTATAGAACATTTTTATCTCCCTTTGGCTACAGATCTGATTGAGATTTAGGCATCAGGGTCTAGTAATATCATCTACAAAGACATGCCTTTATCTATTCACAAGCTGCAGTGTCGGTTATATTCATTGACGGAGAGACATGGCAGAATATTTTTGTGTCAAAGTGCCAGTAGTTCATAAATGACCTGTAACTGTGCCCAAGATGCTCCCAAATACCTGGCATACAGACCAGAACATCTACAGCAACAGCATTTGGACAAATGCAGAGCAGAGCACCTTGGTGATACCTTCATTTGAACAGTTGCTGATAAAAGAAATTGATGGTAGTTGCTTTATGCTAAACCCTTGTCAGGAAAGTTTTACATTGTTGGTCCATCTTTGTGCAGAGTTGTTAGGCTGTACATAGAGGTGATGGAAGGAAGTTTCCATCCCCTGTGAAGATGACTCTCAGTGTCAGAAAGCAAATGAGGTTTGTGGGGTCTAAGGAAGAGCATGTGTGTGTAAGACAAGGTATGGCTGTTCTGGTAACTCCCCCAGGGTGGGAGAAGCCTGGCTTTGGTTGTCTGCTCTCAGGAGAGCTTATGGGTCATTACAGCTTTGGATGAAAAGCATCAATCATCCTCACAGCAGGGACCAAAACAGAGGAGTCTTTTCTGTGCCTCCAACACTGAAATACAGAGCTTTAGGCTCTCTGCTGCAGAGAAGCATCCCTTTAGAAGAGCTGAATGGAATAATTTTTTAGGATAAGTCCTCTAAATTTCTTTCTAGTCAACTCATCTTGCCTCTTCTAGCATAGAATAATATTGTTGTTGAATAATATTTAATTTGTCCTGTCATTGAATCCCTTTACTTGTTTTAGATGTTCGGGAGATTTTTGTTTCTTTTATGAGCAAGAACTAGATGTAGCTGTTTATGGGCAGGAAGGCATAAAAATATAGGTGGTATAAATATGCGTGAAAGGGACAAAGAGAGGCTGACATCAACTCTTGCTAGGAACTTCTGAGAGTTAAAATTTCTAAGCAGCCATTTGAATTTCTCTGCTTAAAGAAATCCAGTTCTTAAGGGATAATTCAATGAAAGACTAAATTTCTCTTTTGTCTGCTTTGTTTATTTCAGTAGTCTGCAGTTCTCTCTCTACCTGTATTTTTATACATCTAGCAAGGAGATTTCCTTTTTTCCCATGTTTGTCTGTGACAGTGGGTTAATTGGAAGGATGTTTCCTTCCGTAAAATTCTGTTCTTTTGTTAAGCTATGCAGTTTTGGCAAGCCATATCCTGCTTGTCTAAGGTTTGTTTTCTCTAAATGCAGTGAAGTATAAAACAAAAAAACAAAAAACCACAGATGGGACAAAATTATCAGGCAGGGCTCTAATTGGAAAATTTTATGTCTGCTCTGAAGCATGCTACCTCATTAATAAAGAGGATGCATATTCCCTGCTCTTATGCTCTGTTTTTGTTGATCAACAGCTGTTCGTGAGAGCTTTATTTTTTTTTTCCCAGAAAGCCGATTGCAATAATTAGTATGTAATACATTTTAGCAGCTTTGTGTGGCGTCATTATAGGTTGCAGTTGCAGCACTCTGGGGTGCAGTTGGCAGGAGGAGGTGCCTGGGCTGCAAAGTGTGCAGCTCCTGGCAGTGTGCAGCCATCCATCACTAGGCAACGCTGCCCGGATGCTGGCGGGGCTGCAATGGCAGCGCTGCAGCTGGGGCAGGTTGCAGGCTGCGCCCGTGCATCTGCTCCCAAGGAGAATCCCTGAGCTCCTCAGCTCCATGTTTGTGCTTCCAACGCCCTGATACACAGCTAGAGCACAACAAGGAGATGGAAAGGTAACGGGATAGAGCCAGGGCAGGCAGAGAAAAATGAGTGCGCAAGGAGGTGAACGGGGGTTTAGCAAGCCAGGGGATCGTACTATAGGAAGTGGCACCAGCACGGAGAGGAGAAGCGAAAGCAGAACAAAAATGGAAGCACGGGGATTAGAACAAGCGGGCAAGAAATAATCAAAAAATGAAGAAATAGATCTAAAGCAAAAGTAAGGGAGAAGTGGGACAGCAGGAGTGTGGACGAGGACAAGCTAAAATGGATGTGAGAAAATTTTGGCAGGGAAACAGAATATGAAGCAAAAAGAATATAGTAACTTCTGCTTGAGTCAGTAGTTTGTAATGTTAATATTTGTTTTGTGTGCATTAACTGTAACAATTCTGTATGTTTTAAGAGCTGTTTCTTAAACAAGGAAAAAACTCAGCTAGATTGCTGAAGGACTTTTTTAGGAATTGGTTTTGGTGTAGAATTAATCTGTGTTTGTTCCATATTGTGCATTTCATAAGTTAATTTTACCACTTTCCCAGTGGACCTGCCTTCTGTTATTTTTTTGCAACTATTATGAATGTAATTATATGGAATAGAATTATGTTGTATTGTGCTCCTGGTAATTAAACACCATTATTTCTGCTTTTATAGTACATTTGGGAACGCCTTGCTGTTGGTTTTAAACACAAGAATTACCGATCCCGAGAAGGAGTGTGTTTGTGTCTTGTTGCTACCTTAAACATGTAAGCTTTTTGTTTCTATGGAGATGTAATGGTTCTATCCTTCTTCTGAATGTCATTTTTCTTTGAAAGTAGCGAGTGTGGTTCAATTAAATTAATACATGGGAAAAATCAAACAACTTAAGTAGCGGGCTTTCTGAAAGAAAGACTATAGTTACAGATTCTTTATCTTATTTAAAAGTAGATAAAGGGCTAGTAAGAGAAAGACAGAGCTTGATTGAAGTCAGTTTGTATTCTATAAAATCTAAGCCAAAAGTTCACTTCTGCAAAAATTATTTTCTGGTTTTTTCTTAAAAAATACTCTTCTCTTTTTTTTTTTTTCAGTTATGGTGCACAACCATTAATCCTCAGCAAGTTGGTACCACATCTGTGTATAGCATTTGGTGACTCCAACAGTCAGGTAAGGATTTCAGTACTTACTGGGCCTTGAACAACTATACTTTGACAGAGCAGTGAAAGCAAAATAAATATAAGCATTTAAAGAAAAGCTGATAAGAGTGCTTGTGTGCAGCAGATCATTATTTTCTACCATGAGAAAAAGTAAACCAAATTTCTTCTTAATCAGTCCATCCACTGGAAGATGAAAGTAGAGTTGCAAAGACAGCAGTATCACGATATGCTGGTCCCTTTAGTTTTGTCTTCAGAAGTTGAAACTTGTAATTGTTGAAAGTAGTTGTTTCTTACAGAGCATGTTGAAAGGAAATAAATTAAAAAAAGAAGTTGTTGACACAAAAACTTATCTCCAGAAGCAGCCCTTATATGAAACCTGCAATAGTTTGCCAAATTTGCTGAAGTTAACATTATTATGTGTAATTATTTTCCAGTTGGAACCCAAATGGCATTTGAAAACATGCAAGGACTGTCATTAAAATCATTAAAGTAAGCAAAAACATCTGCAGTGAAAATTGGGAAGTAGTTCATAATGGTGACATCTGAACCTCAGAAAATCTTCCAGTGGAAATGGTTAAAATATCTTGATTTATCTGAAGTGGTGTTTGAGGGAAAAGACTGTCAATACAGTAAGGGAGAAGATAACATTGGTAGGAGATGGGCTTATAAACAGGATTGGTCTTTATGCTTAATTTCTGAATGCAGCAAAGTTCTTGTCTCTGTGCTGCATAACATTGTTCTGTTCTAGAGAAATTCTGTTGAGAATTTGTCCTGTTTGTTGATCATTAGTAAAGATGCAGTTCACATCTTGCTAGAGCAATTGTACATTTGGTTTGAACTGCTGCAAAGAACAATACTAAATTCATTCCAGACATTCTTCATAGAGAAAAATGGCATTTACTAAAATGCATTTTTGGCAGTTTTTATTTTGAGGACCATGGTTTAAAATTTTTAAAGAGGCACTCTATCTCCTTTCTTTCCCCTGTTCTTTCCCTTTCCACTGTCCTGCCCTATTCCCTTTCTTGTGCTGATGTCATGCCACCTGATTTCCAGTTGAAATAAATAAAGAAAATGCTGATCACTTTGGTCCACTCTCGTGGGCAGTCTTAGTCTTCCAGAAGGACCTTGCTGTGTGTCGAAACAGATGAAAGTAAGATGAAATGTCAAGACTGAGCGCACAAACTAACTTTTGAAAGTATTGCCCACTGTGAGCGAGTCCTAGACAAAGCACATTTTTTCCACAAATGCTATTCTTATGTCAGACCCAGAAATTCCCTCTAAAGCTGTTATTTCTAGGACTTTTTACCATCTGGGGTTGCTCTAACTTGGAACAAATGCTATCTTGATATAACAGTTGTATTTCCTTTCCTTTTCATCCTCACTGTTTCAACTGAATTGGCATACAGGGCCATGGAAACTGTAAGATTAGTAGCCTGTCAACAAATGTTGTTTTGATTTCTGTAACCCTGAAATTAACAATTTAAACTGTTCACAGGTGAGAGATGCTGCCATACTAGCCATTGTAGAGGTTTATAGACATGTGGGAGAGAAAGTACGAATAGATCTTACAAAAAGAGGAATTCCTCCTGGAAGGTGAGCTAGCTGTTCTGATTTTGTAATTCTGAGCCATTTATGTTTTACTGTTCGTTAGCAGAACTTTAAACTCACTAAAAACCCTGTTTTAAAATTACTGTAATTTTTATTTTATATTCTAGTTAGTTTTGCCTTTCAGTATGATGTTACTAGAGTTCCTGACTGTGTTGTATGTTGATTATATGAAAGAAAATTAGCCATTGTTTTGTTTCTACCTTTGACTAATTAAGAAAGCTAGACAGAGCTTCAAATCATATTTAGTGAGAAAGACTGTTTATTCCATAAAATCTTTAAAATTCCTTTTTAAAGCAATTTATACTTTTTAAAGTGTGTTAACCACTTATATATTAACTTACCACTTTACCATCACCTTCATCTCACTTCTTGATTTTGTAAAGCTGAATATGTCTACTACTTGATGTCAGAGAGAATATCAGATGAGTGCTTCATCAGACCCATCTAAAAAACTAAGGGCCCTAGTTTTTAATGGTCATTTGTAGGATAGCAAAATACAGCTTGATAATATAATATATTATTATATATAATAATATATAAATACATACAAAATATGTATTCAGTTCTGGGCCCCCAATATGAGGAGGACATTGACCTGTTAGTTCAGGGGAGAGCCACTAAATTGATAAGGGTGCTGGAGCACCTCTGCTATGAAAACAGGCTGATTGTTCAACCTGGAGAAGAGAACGCTCTTAGGAGACTTCAGAGCACCTTCCAATACCTAAAGAGGGCATACAGGAGAGCTGGAGAGGGACTTCTTAAAAGGATGTGATAGGACCAGCATCAAGGACTTTAAATTGGAAGAGGATAGGTTTAGGTTCAATATTAGGAAGCGATTCNCTTCATCTCACTTCTTGATTTTGTAAAGCTGAATATGTCTACTACTTGATGTCAGAGAGAATATCAGATGAGTGCTTCATCAGACCCATCTAAAAAACTAAGGGCCCTAGTTTTTAATGGTCATTTGTAGGATAGCAAAATACAGNTGGCAGTGTTCAAGGTGAGGTTGGCTGGGGCTTTGAGTAGCCTGGTCTAGTGAAAGGTATCCCAGCCCATGACAGAGGGGTTGGAACTGGATGATCCAAAACCATTCTATGGTTCTGTGAAAGCGCCATGGAGGAAAGGTGTTTAATTTGTTGTTTTGCATTCCAGGCAGAATTCAGCCTGTTGAGACACAGGTTTACCTTGCTTATGAGAATGAGAAGTTGCACATACTCTCTTCTATTTAATGATAGTCTTGTTTTTAGACTAGTGATAGATTACATGGTTACCACAGAAATTTGGCCATATTGTTATTACAATTCAAAAAGTTAAGTTTTTTAGCAAATAAGTGGAACATATCTGAGAAGATCTTCCTTGCATTAAGATAGGGCCTTGGACATCTTTTGGAACAGAGAATAAAAGAGTGGGGATATCACAGCCTTTTTGCAATGAATGTTGGGTCTGACTGCAAATTTAAGTTCAGTACTCACTGTTTACAATTCCATGTGATACAAGCTGTGTACATCTTGGGATCCAAATAGGATTAAACACCATAGATGCTTTGTATTCTCAGGACAATCAACAGCTTCTAATTTAGTTGCAGTATTTGCCAAGTTGTTGTTCCTACTGTCTGAAACAGCTGAATACAATATTCCCCCTGATCTGAAAGCAAGCATGGTTGTATAATTTGCATTTACATAAAGAAGCAAGACTGTACTTGGTGCATGTTAAATGGGTTGTTGCCACAACAGTTTTACACCTGACATTAGGACTAGTGTTAAATAGTACATGAGCTGAGTGTCAGTGCTGTGTCCTCTGCAGTAGGTTTCGGGTTGGGATAAAGGGGGGAGTAATGATTTGCTTGAGTTAAACATAGTTTAACTTCTTCTCTCTGTCCCATCCATCCCTGACAGAAAGCAGAGTTCCTATAGTCCCTTACTCCTTCACACAACTAAGAAGGCATTTGACAAAGCTCAGGAAAGACAGATTAGCTCTGTGGTAGCTCAGACTGTTGTTCCTTCAGAGGCAGACCTAATTTAAGACATTTCTTCCCCTGTGCCTGTAAGGTTTTCCCTTTGCTTAGATGCAGTAAAATTTTGAGGTGGTTATGCAGGAGCTATGATCTGTGGAAAAAAACCCTTTGATGTAAAGTATCATCATTTTGAGGGGAATCTGTGTTCATGTGTGTCTGTCTGGGTAGATTTTAAGGGTTTTAAGTATTACAGATTATCTGTAGTTCAGACACAGCTGCTTTCAGTTGTTGAGTTCAGCCTTAAGAACTGCATTGCAGCTCCTTTGCTGTAAGTCAGTGGATTAAAATTTACATGTAAACATAAAATATTAGCAGAAAAATCTATTACTTCAGTGTTTGGTGTACACATGAATCAATAGAATGTAGGCTTGTTTAGTTTGCATAGCAAATTACGCATTACAGAGCTGTGTGTTGCTGCTTGAATGCACTCCATCCTAGAGCACTGAAAATAAGAGCTCCTGTCTGCTGAAAGGAAGGCAGGAAAGTTAATCAAGCATTGTTTTGAGAAATTGTTCGACTTCCTTAAACATGCAAATGGTATATATATATATAGTGTCTATAAAAAGCCAAATATAGTCAGTACTTTAATAACAGTAGGCTTAAAAGGTTTTGTAATCTTCACCTGGTAGGGTTCGTCTTTGTGGAAAATACTGGATTTTCTACAGGGCTTTACTGGACCTTTCGGAATCTAAGTAATGAATAAAATATGGGATCTTTTGTAGTTAAACTTGTTTAGTCTTTATTTTTCTTCAGTGCGTTTCTCTTCTTTACTGAGATATATTGGTGAGTTTCTTTATAAATAAAATCAGTGAATTCCTCTTTCTATCTGTTATTTTTTAACTTAGAAATCTCAGAATATTATTATGCTTTTTGCTTGAAGCACATTCCTTTTCCGGAACATTCAGTATCAAGCCAGTGGTTGGAAATGTCAATGTTTTTTTCCTTTCTATTATAATTGCTGCCAGAGAGGTTTGACAGTCTTTGGTGTCAGACCTGAAAGTAGTAGTGTTAATATATTTGTGAATACTGAAAATGGATGTTATATTTATTGTTCAGTGAGCCAAAAATACTGAAGATGTTTTGTTCTCTGTGGAGCAAACTGAATGTTTTTCAGTATGGAATCTGTGTGGCTGATGTTCCCTGAATGGAAATAGTATACGTGGCTCTGGATAGCAGTTACTTAGTCTGAGTGTTAAAAGCTTTTATCATTGAGGAATTCATCTGACAAGTTTCCCCACTGCTGCTTGAGAAACAGAAATGTAAAAAAAATCCAGTCATTTGTTTAGTTCTTATGTCTAGGGCCACAGCTTCATTTCCTAAAATGTTGAAGCATATTGCAGTATGCATTTCAGAATACCACATTTTATGTGGTATGCACATTCTACTTATCTGTCTAGTTCAAGTTGTAGATGATGTCCATCTGTGTGTCCAGATGTGGACACATGTCTTCAAGATCTTTTTTTTTTCTTGGAAGGGGGAAATATGGAGAAACAACTGCAGAGTTTCATATGGGCCATTTCCTGCTTAAGACTCAGTTTGAATATAAACAACAGACTAGTTACCACCCGTTCTTCTTCTTTATCCTTCTGTTGATAGGGGAGTGGTGCTCTTTTGCCTCTTCATCACGAGGTCCACACTTTTAGGTATCCCCCTCTGCCTGTCATATGAACAGTTGAACTCCATCAAGCATGGTCATGAATAACAGCTTTTCAGTGTGAAGTGTTGTGGGTACATATGTATTCCTCTTACTTCCCATCCTCACCACAGTATGTTCATATTTTGAGAGAGACCCGTTGTCTGCTGGAGGAGAGGGTTTGGCAGGTTGCCAGGAGCCCCCATTTAAAGTGCTACAACTTCATGCATTCATTCATACATTCACTGACAGCCCGTCCAGAAGTACCTGCTGTCCCAAACGGGTGGTTTTTGTCAATGGGGATTTTCCCATCTATATGAGAAGTTGCGGAAGACCTGTCTATGCCTATTTGGGAAAAGAGGATACTATTTTTGTCCACCAGTGACATGTGGTGACTTCATTGGTTGATTATGATTGCCACATCCAAAGTTGGGCTTGCAGATACGAGATGAAGTAGTAATAATGCTTCCCTTCTCAAAGAACTTTCCTTATTGCCAGTAAAACTGGTCTTCATCCAGCCCTGTAGAATTTCTTGGATTCCTCTTGGCAGGCTCTCTTTTGCCAAGAACTGAACCTCCTGTAAACGTTCTTAAATTGATGGTGGTTGCAATAATTTTAGAGACTCTAGCCCATACTGCCTTGCTGGCTTGTCACCATGTGAAGAAATATGAGAAGAGAAGAAGGTAGTAAGAAGAGCAAGGTGGGAGGAGAGGGAGAGAGAAACTTCTGAGAGGTTTTGCAAAGTAGTAGTTACAGATCCTGTAAGCTCTTCTAAAGAGAGGGTTGGTTCTACAGTAGTGCTTTACCATGTTGACAGCTGTGTTATAGTGAACTCTTCTGTTGTTGTTGCAGTTATGACAAATACTGTAGAGTGCACCTCTGGTCATAACAACATGCTTTGAAAGTTTGAGGAGTGGCAGTACTGTGTGTTGTTCTCCAGCCTGCACCACTGACAACATAGCATCCAGTGCTGACAAACACTTTTTTTTTATTGTTTATAGTTTATAAAATATTTTGCCCAGAGTGAGTGGCAACATGTATATTATTATAACATATTTATAAGGAAGCATTTTGCTCTTAGCTTCTGTTTAAAACACTCAGGAAAGCATTTTTGAAAACAAAGTTCAAAACAGCAGGAAATATTTTTTTTCTTTTGAATTCTCCAAAATATTTGTGCCAAATGGATAACATCAGCTTTACAGGATATAAAAATTAAAGTGAAATTTTAAGTCAAATCTGTTAATCTCTCTAGTCATCATCAGTTTCTCTCAGGATGACAGTTTTTTAGCCTCTCAGATGTACTGTTAAGTCTTCCTCATTAACTAGGTGAACTGTTAATGCAGTGTTTGCTATGGAATCCAGCACTTGAGGGGAACTCACAATTCCTGATAAACACACACACGAGGCAAACACATTAACTTCTTGTTATGAAAACAAGATAGCCTAATGCATTATTATAGGTATTGATTCTCATGTGAACTTCTCAGTTCACACAGCTGAAAGCACATAGCATGTTAATGGGATTTCGTGTGTCATTAGTAAAGTCCAGTACCCCAAAAACATTTCATTTCAAAAGTTTTATTTTTTCAAACCGAAGTACGGAAAACCCCATTTCAGTATATACTGCCTTTGGTTTGCAAATTTGATCGTTTCATTAAAAGACTTGAGGTTTAATAGTAAAGCGGTGACATTTATGAATTGCTGCCGTTTCAGACATTTTGCTGTGGCAGCAGTGGTTGGAAATGCAATGGCAGTGCAAAAAGGAGAGAGGATAATAGATTCCAGAGACAAACTGGCAAGTATGCTAGGGAGAGATTAGGCAAACTGCTACTAAGCTACGTATAGTTTTGAGATAAGTTGAGATGATAGAATAACTGCTGGTTTGTGTTAAAGGTTATTGACTTAAATGATTTAGCGGGTTTTTGGTTGTGTTGGTTTAGATCCTTGCAGTAGGGTAGGCCTTTTTGTGGAGATCTGTATAGTTCTTGTTGTGGGCCTACTAAGTCCAGGACAAATTTGCTCTTTAGCATATTGCTTTGAAGTATTTGGAAAGTAAAAATAATGCATCCTGAGAGTCCTAAATTTTTTGAAAGGTGGGGGGAAGGCTCAAAGTTTTTATACTGTTGTCTGTCTGCATTATATTATTTTATTACAGTCTCCATTATTAGGTAAATGAGGTTTATTAGATAAATGAGGTCCCAGTGAGTAAAAGGGATATGCAAGTCTCAGAGAATGTAGACTATGCAGTGAAAGTGCACTGCCTCTCTACACAGATGATTGCATAAAAGTGGTGTGTGCATAATGAAATGTTGAAGTGAAATCTTCATGTGTCCTTGACTTTTCTCCTTGTGAGAATTTTCACCCAGGTGTAGTTCTTACCCATTTTTCTTGCTTTGTCATAAAATAGTTTGGATTGTGAATTGTAAAGACACCCTATCAGTGCAAATATTTAGCAAATTTTGAATTGGGTAGTATAGTCTCTAGTTCTTCTGATGTAGCTGAACTGTACCTGTTTGGAGACCTGCAGACTGTCATGTGATTTGTAGTTCATAACTTTGTTCATTTAAAAACAGGATTCAATCCTGATATTCCTGCAGCTAAAAATCCCATGTGCATGTTACATATTACCATATTCCAAGTAGTCTAAAATTCAGAGAAGTCTTTGGAGAAATACAAGGAAAATGTTCTCAGTTGTTTGCAGCTGAACAATATCAGTACAAATCTGTTGCTAATGCATGGGTCACATTTTTCTGGGAGATACTTTCACTGCTTTTATTCAGTTTTCTGCAGAAGTGATGAGAAAGGGCTGTTGAAGTGTTTTGCCAGCTCTCTTGATTGAACGCCATTTTTTACCTTGTGAGACTAGATTGCAAATGTTGGATCGTGGAGTTTTTTTTGTTTGGTTTATTTGGAGTTTTGTTTGTCTGTTTGCTGTTTACGTGTAGCAAAGCATTTGCAGTGTATTCTCTATTGGGACAGTTAAAATCAGTGGTGTGTGGGTTGGATACATTTAAGTGTTTAGTGTATCTTAAGTTTAGAAGAAAGTTTTGTTGTTTGGGGTTTTTTTCCCTGTGGAAGTTCTAACTACCACAGAGCTCTTTTCATAACCAAACGGAGGAAATTTTGTGGAACAAAAACTTTGAAGAAAATTATTAATAGTCTTAGAACAAATTAAATAGCAATCCTTTTTTTTCCCTCTAAGTGAGCATTCTGTAGTTCCAATTGTAACCTTTTGTTGTTGAGTATGAATAAATATATATATATATATACACACAGTATATGTACCCAATATGTGCTATTACTGAACCTGAACTTTAGAAGGTTATTTTTAATAATGCTAATAACAATATTCAGTTTTTGTTCTTTGCTAAGTTTACTTTGTTTTCTGTGAATTTCTGTGAAGATGCTCAGCTAAAGAGGAATCCTTTAGGAATTGTTTCTTCATACACTTAATCCCTTATATACTGCATTGCTACTTTATATGTGCTAATAAACTGATTTCTGTTTTTACCAGTAGCCAGTGGGATTTCAGAGATGTAAAAATCCTTGTTGTTTTTCTTCCTTATAGGTTGCAAACAATCTTTTCAAAATTTGATGAAATAAGAAACTCTGACAATATGATTTTAAGTAACATCAGTGGTGAGTATGAAAAATCATAGATTTCTAACCAGTTTTAGATTAATGCAAGATAAGTATTTAAATACTAGAATTAACAATGTGAGATGGATGAATAGAAATATGTAAATGCTAAGAAAATGAGAGACTTGGTGAAACAAGCTTGTACACTTTACTGGAACTATTTGCTGGATTATCAGAATACAATTGGAAAAGGTGTTGAAACTGCATGGAAACAAGCAGTGAATATTTAACGAGTTACAGATGTGCTCAGTAGAGGATAGAAGAATGCTGCAAAGTGTTCATCTGTGGGAAAAAAGATCAGATGAACCTTTATCCATAGTATGTTTTTAAGAGAAAAAATTACTATAATGATGGGTGTGTTTGATATGTTCTTTGTTAAAATGGTGCATCATGATTATAATGCATGGAGTTTAAAATTATAGAAATAGGAGACTGCAGAATTCCAAGACAACTTAATTGTTGAAGTTATGAGCTTGAGCTCCTTACTTTGGTGTATTTCAAGAAAAGACAACCTGTTATGCAGAAAATCCCTGTTGCTTCCTACTGCTGTTTTGCTACAGTATTTTTTAGTATGCAAATTTAATTTAAAACTGTAAATTATTAAAAAATGTTACATAACAGCAAAACAAAGGAGGTGCTGTGGCAGTGGCTTCAGCATAGTCAGTTTTGGAAGCCTCATTGTCTCCTGCAAGGAATCAGTAGGTCTTGTTTTATTGGGAAGAGTTTTCTCATGTTAACTTGTCTTTCAAAGTAACTATGTTGATTGTAGTCTGCTGTATCTAAAAAGTATAGCTATTTAAGAGTAGAAATATTTTGAGGAGTGCATATAATTCCTTAATGTACTCAAATATACCTTTTTTATTTTAAATTTTCTCACCCTTTTCTTGTTAGCATGAAAACAGAACTGACTGTAGGTTCAAAGGAGAGTGTTTTTGCAAACTTTTCTTTGACGTTGCAAGAGTTTTTGTGCTGCATTTTGCTTTGAAATAAAACCTTGCTATTCTTGAACACTTAAAAGTTGATTTGTAAGAATTTATATACTTTTTTAAAACCCACAGCATTCTAATTTGGGGAAAAATGTTTTACATAAAAATGTATATGTTTATGTTCTGTCAGACTGTAAAATTACTCATAAAGGGTAAACCATTATCTTTTGCATTTAACATGAGTACAGCTGCGTAGGTTTCATAGATTTGCGAGATTCAGAGATGGGTTTTACATGTGTATTTTTTCTGTTGGTAGTTCTCAGGAGAACAGAAAAAGTCACATGGGAATATAAGCATGGAAATAATTTAAATATATGAAAATATATATACCACATTGCTGGACTAGTTAACGTAGCACTTCTGTCCTTTTTGTCTCCATTTAAGAGAGTTAACAAAGTTTATTTTGAAGCTATTTTTATCTCATGTGCAAAACACAGATATTAATGCTGATCTATGACAGTATAAACCATGTATTTCGTCTTGTAGGTGGCAATTTCTATGCAAAAGTTACTGTGATTCTGTTTTAGTACCATAAATGACAGAATCTCTCTTGATACATTGATTTCAGTATTTTTGCTTGAACCTAGTTCATCTATTGCTTCCATCTAGGCAGTTTTTCAATGTTATTGAAAAGGTATTTTTCCATTGTTAGTGTTTTATCTTGGCTTTGTGCTTCATTATTCTCTGAAGGACAATTTGTATTTACTGCTTGCACATGTAGATTTAAAGTTACTGTCGAATTCCTGTAGCCTTGGTTCCAACTTTTCTTTCAGGAGCTTTATGAAGCATCTCTGGATAAAGGCCATATTTTAGTGACTAAATACATCTGTTACAGTGTTGAGGATTTTTTTTGTGCTTTGGATATTTTGTGGTAGGGTTTGGGATGGGAGGGGGAGAATAGGGTTGTCTTTCCCAAGTTGGGGGAGGCAAAGGCAGGGTGGAAAGCAGAAAAACACTTCAACTGACTTTAATATAATTAAACTACGTAGTGGACCTTCTTAACAGCAAAAGGAATGGCTTTTTGCCAGGTGGAGTTACTGTCCCAAGTGGGGTGACTGTACCGATGGGAGTCCTGTTTGGTGTGTGATGGATAGGGAGGAACTTGTTAATACAGCCTTGGAAGATGTCGTATTCTTCGTAGTCCTGAGCTACACTGCTGTGGTAGTGAATATTTGGCGTGTTGACCTAGTTTCTGAGAATGCAGTGATGTGACTTAGGATTCTCTTATCAAATAATACTAACATCAGTTGTTCAGCCTTTTTATCTAGCATGTACTTTGGAAGAAAAAAAGGAATAAAGAGTCAAAGCTTGCAGCTTTAAACAGCCTGAATACAAATTTGTTTTCCATACTATCTTGATAGCCAAAACAAATACATATTTAAAAAATATGTTTGTACTAACATGATTTAACACTTGAGTTTTAAAAAACATCATGTTGGTATGCTTAGGTATGTGGGAGAAATACAGGTAGGACAGGAAAAGGTCTCCTTCCTAGTACACTAGTAGATTTAGTATCTTACCCTTTTGAGTGTGCTAGAGGGGATCTAGTGAGAACGGTCCCTTTAGTCTTGTGTTACCCCTTTCCTTTACTGAATCTGGTCTGTGATGGAATGGTAAAGAGGAGGGGAGGAATGAGTTACCATTAGGGACTGACAGATCCTCTTGGAGGGTAGACGAGGTGAAAGACACATTCAAACACTTACGGATGGAATAATTGGGGTAGGATGTAATGAGGAGTTTCCTAAGCCAACACATGAGGAGGTGGCATGTCTAACAAGGGAACTGAGCAGGAATCTTAGTGCTTTTGCTTGATGAGAATGGCTTACAGCCTTAAATAATTTCCCACTGCTAGCTTGCCTCTCCAGCTGACCCTTTATTTTTTATTTTTTACTCACAGATGTGTATAGTAAAATCAGAGATCATTTCTCTAATGTGAATCACAATGAATGAATGAGCTGCTATGCAAACCTTGGCATGTGTTTACATTCATAATGATGTGTATTAAAATAATTAATATCAGGATGTTTGCCTGTTAAGCAATATCTTATGTGTGCTGCTGGTTTTGCCCTTTCACTCCACCACAACTATACGTAGCCTTCCAATCTGGAGAAGATTCTTTAAAGCACACCCCGCCCCCCCCCCCCATTTTTCAGCAAGTGAATGTTCATTTCTATGGAAACAGAACTGGCAGCCAATCTCAGCACTACAAAAGGACTTGTTTCTGCTGCCTGAGATTTGTAAATACTGTTTTCTCTAAGAGAATTCAAGCAGACTCCTGTATCGGACAGTAGTGTCATTGAGACAGGGAATTAAAACAAAAGTAGGGAAACTATTAATACTGAGCTCCCTGCTGCACTCAGCAGAATGATTGAGCTGAAAATAAACTGTACATCTCTATTCAACCTGTGCACTTTTTCCATTTTAATATTTAATGGCTCAAAGGACTGCCTTTACAAACACAAAATATGACAGGTAGGATATGTGATGTTTGTATCATGGTGTAGGGGAGCTGTGTTACGGGTGATAAAGATGCAGCTGAAATACGTGTTCTGGAAAAAAAAGGGGCAAATAAAAATCCATAGCATTTGTGTGTATCTGTTTTTCCACATTACACTATTGTTTTTTATTTCCCTTTGCTGTTTTCTATTTGGAAATATAGTTACTATGGAGACAGTGACGACATACTCTTAATAGAGCTCACCAGTGCGGCACAACATGAATATATATCATTTGGGAATACTGGTGATAGCTGCTGTGATTATTTTATAGAGGTTTTGAGCTGCATGTATTCCTTTGGCGTGCTCAATGCAAGTAGTCAAAATGTAGCAACATAATTTTCAATTTCAGCTGCTCTTCCCGATGGCTTATGATTTTAAATAGGAAAATTTACTGACCAGTGAAGTGTACTGGTCAGTTCAAGCCCATCTGGAAGAAAAGGGCCTCATCAGGCTGATGCTTCCACTGGTTTTAAGGAATTTGACTGAGTTTTTGGATTATTACTACAAGGAGCTGTGTCCGCCTCCTTGCAAATGTGCGGTTCTCATGCTCTGTGCAACCGCATATGCTGCAGTCTGCCTGAGTTTTAAACTTTTCTATTGGCAAGAATAAGTAAATTGGTACTACTTACTTGCTATTCTTTTTTTTTCTGACTGTTGGATTGCACTCTCTACCCTCAGCATGTCACCCAAAACGTACATTCGGGTACAAACTGATCAGCAGCTCAGGCTCTGGGCAGGCTATCATTGATGCTCCCCAGCATGTGTTGCACGCGTGTTTTGGAAGCAGTTTCTCTTTTAAAGTTGGGGGGGGTGGGTGCGTTGTGTTTCCAAACAAGTCTTCCGAAAACTCAAAAAAAGAGGCAGCAGCTTTCTTCAACGGAGCCCTTTCCTACTTCCTGTGGCTTTATTGTTTTGTTTCATTTCGTGTTATATTACGTTTTGGTTGATCTCTGTTCTGCAGAGCGCTCGTCCTTG
>VXAX01002222.1:159197-355395 GCA_013399835.1 Leptocoma aspasia | reverse complement strand
TTTTTTTTTTTTTTTTTTTAATCTCATCCATCCCCTTTGAGGTCACTGCAGAAAAAGGAGTCTCTTTTAGTAGGAATTTGAGATTTTGTTGATGAGCATCAGCATATATTGCACAGAAGAGAACCATTTGCTAGCACTGAGTCATTGGTACAGTTGCTTTCTTCAGGACAGCAAAGAGGAGCAAAGGAGGTAACATGAAGTAAAGTTAAATCCATTAGCAAGTGGCCTCACGTTACTTCTGTGCCTCCACTGTTGTCTCAGGAAGAGCCATGCTCCATCATTATGGGAAGCAGGCTTTTGTTTGGGCATGAGAATTTGTCTCCTAATGGTTCAGGATCCCAAGACCTGCTGTGGCACAGGGAGAATGCCAAGGAATGATGCCTTTATGATAGATCTGAAGCTTCTTAGGTGGAATTCATCTGTCCAGCCATAGGTGTCTGGTGCCACTCGAGGTGCCTTGCAGTATCCACATTAGCCACATGGAGCAAGCAGGTGTGACAGGAGACCCACAGGAGATCTCTGGACTTCTGGAATGTCAGCTGACCACCAGACAGGTTGCCCAGGACTGTCTAAACTGTGCTTAGGCAAATGAATCCTGTCCTTTGTGTCAGGACAAACAGATTTGGACTGTATGGAATGCCTGATGTGTAAAGGATAAAGTTCTCACTAAATAATGTGGGGCATCGACTTGAAGTATGGATTAGCAGGATCAACTAACTTGATGCATGTGTAGTGCTTGCAGCTTCATTTTCATGCTTGAGAGAGGTTGTTGTAGGCCACACCAGTTCATCTGGAATTGAGCTAATCCAGTCCCAGATGTTCCAAGTAATTGATGCAGTTTGTGTTTGTTAGTCAGTGAAGGAAGACTGGCAGTCAATGTCTTGGTAGGTACAGAAAGGGAGAGTGAATTGGAAATTGAAAGACTTTCGTCTACTTGGGTTTTTTTGCTTAGGCGGCATTTTGCTGTTGTCCTCATAAATATTTTGTGGTGTGAAAGAGGAAGTGTTAAGAGTTGGTAAAAAACAGTATTTGTTATCAAAGCTTATCATGATCAGTTATTGAAGTAAAATTGATACAAATGTTTTGAACAGAAGTCAGTTTAAAAACAGTTTTATTAAATATGTAAATATTAAATGTACTGTGTTCTCTAGTTTGACTCTTGTCAGTCTAGAGTAAAATACTGCAAGTTGGTATTTACAATGCTAGTTGTGTTAGATATATTAGATGTTGCTACTACTGAAAACAGTATCCAGATTTGCCTTTATTGCCAACTTTAGTTAAGTATTACTGCGGGGGATCCAGTTTTTTCTCCCTCATGGTGTCACTTGAGGGTCTGCTTTAAGTCAGTTAACTTCTGATTTCCTGCTGCTGAGTAGTACAAGTAGAATATAGATCTTGTTTTTGTGTTGCTATGTAGGTGATTCTGTGTTTCATTTTTCTATTATTGACTATGACTTACAAAATGTTAGATACCAGAATGTCACATTAGTTACACAAATCTCCAAACCAGCTGAGGTGGAGGCTTGAGTTGCGGTAACAATAAATGTATTCTAATTTAATCTTCTTTGAAAGTAAAATATTTTTTCTCTCTGGATATGAAAAACTTCAGATTTCTCTCTAGAAAGTTCCTCCTTGTTGCTGGATACGTCTTTACATATACTGGATACATAATTACCTTTACTGCTGTATAGGCAAATCACAGTAAGAAGATTGTTTTGAAGTTTAAAGTATTGGGAGTACTAGAGTGTTCTTTGAATGTCAAGTTTCATTATAAATGTTTATGCTTTGATCTCTGAATACTTCAGAAAACATACACTTTGTATTTGTGATCTGGCTCCCAAGAATAATGCTACAAAGCAAGAAGATAGCACATATATTTTGTTTATTTTTAGTTCAAGTGGCATCATTTGTTTCTAAAGAATTTTAGTATTTAATGTTCTGTGATAGTTCAAGTTTTGGTCTGTCTGCATGGATTTAATCTTCAAATAACTTTGGTAAATCATAAGTTCTGAAAGTGTGGTAGACTTTGGGTTCTGATGTGTCCTGCGGGTTGGTTTGGAGGGTCTTTTACTGGGAAGGTTTCTTATACAACTCTTGAAAGATTTTGTAGAAATGCACAGCACTTTGTTGATAGCAGTTCACTTGGTGCACTGTACCTGCAGAACATCCTCTATGATGCAGATCTCTACTCCCCCATTAGAAGAGAAAACTTCTAATGCTCGGATTTTGAATCCTGAGTTCCTAGCTTTGTGAAGATAAAAACAACCTTTTCTTGAATTTTCTCTTCCCCTGCTTTGAAGTTGTTCATTTGGAAGAGAGCTTGTACCAGCATGAGAACATTTTTTTCATCATCAGGTTTCTTCAGGAGGTTTTGGCAGTCAAAATTCCAGGCTCTTCCCTGTATGGTGTGCTTACCTCCAAAACTCCTTATCATTTAAACTATGGTTTAAAATACTACATATCAAGTACAAGAACAGTGCTGTAGGATTTAACTGAGGCTCAGTGTCTTTAATTTATTGTGTTTTCCCTTTAACATGTTGTCTCGGTTTGAGAAGACAGGAGTCTGTTAAGGAAGGCAAGAGCCTCCCTTTAAATGGAAAAGGTAAACCTTCCCCCTCCGAATTACCACAATTTTGAAATTAAAAGGCTCTCAGGCAAAGATATGGGAATTGGAATAACAGTTCTTTACTAGGAAAACTGAAAAATACAAATGTAATTAGTACAAACAAAATTATTAACAGAGTCAGAATATGACCTGACACCCTGAGGAGTCAGGGTGTTGGGATCAGTCCAGTTTAAATGGTGGCTGCTCCTCCTGGAGTAGCAAATGAGATGCTGCTGAAACAGTGATCCTGTAGACAGGTGTAGTTTTCTCTGAAGGAATAGAGTAGATGGGCCTGGTCTTCTCTGGGAATCCAGCGAAGAGCTGGTCTGGTGTCCCAGAAAATGCTGATTTTCTGGGAAGGAAAGCAGGTAGGAATACTTGGCTCCTCCCTCTGGGCGGAGCATCTCACAATGGGATGATGTAATTGTATCAGTCATGCAGTGAGTCGTTCAATGGCCCATTAACAGAAGATATCTCCCCGGAGGGAGAGATTGTTCTTGGAAGAGATAAGAAAACTGTCCAACTGACAGAAGGTACCTGTCCCACCTCCAACAGATGGCAAATAGAATACATGCTTATCTTACAATCCAGGACACATGTTCTGTGGGTTGCTAGCAATTCATCCAACTTCTTATTTTTAGTACCTTGGAGCTTTGTTTTAAAACACTATTTGGATAATGCTTTCTCTGCTGTCAGGTATATTTGCATATGTAAAATTTTATACTCTGAAAGTGTTAAAATTACTTAGAATGAAAATTATCCAGCCATTTTAGAATAAAAAAAAGTTTGCACCCATCAGATGGTTTTGGTTTGAAATACCAATTACATTTAGGCTTTTATGACTTCTGTTGTAGAAATATATTTTGTTTGTAGCTGCATAAAACTAACATTAGATTAGTTGATTTGATACTGAAATTTGATACTGAAATACAGCGATCCCCATGCTCTGTCTGTTGGCTCCATCCCTGCTCCTTTGGCTAGTCAAAGGCACATGGTAGAGCCAGGCTCAGTGGAACTGCTCCTTGATTATGTCCTGGGGAGCAATAGTTACAACTGGAGCTGGGCTTCTCCATGCTGAAGTACATGGAAATGCTTTTACAGGAGCTACCAGCAAGTGGATCATTGCAGATGAGTGAGAGCACATGGAAGGCGCATTGTAGGGGACGCAAATACAATGCTTTGTTTTCATGAAGTGCTATAAATACATACTTCAGGTTTTGGATCTTCACAGTGTAAGGCATATTTCTGAAAAGGGAATGTGCCTAAATATCACTTGGGATTTTGATGGTGAATCATAGGGAAATAAAAGTGTAAAGGCCTAAAAGGGTGGGGAAAACCTCTGGTTTCTTTAAAAGACAGTATGAAAATTTCCTGCTTATGTTTGTTCAAAAAACAAATCCAGAAAAATAGAGGCTCAGGTGCATTATCACTTTTGCTTTAATAGAATTCAAACAGGTCCTTTTCAGCCATTAATTTTACATGCTTATGGTACTGTGCTGTTGTTTTGGAACACTTCAAACTGTTGCTGTAACTGTACAGCAATTTTTAATTTATAACATAAACCATGAAAAGTCTAGTTTAGAACACCCATGTATCAGTGGTTTAAATCAGTTCTGTGTATCTTTAAAAAAAGACATTTATTTTAAAGAGATCAGTTTCATGTGGACTGAAAAACTGTTTAAAACTATTTCATAATTTAAAAAAATTCATAGATTTTTAATCCAGTGTTAGCAATCTTGTAAATGTATGAAAAAATATTCTTTAACTAGGCAAAGTAATTTGACAGTATTACCAAGAACATAATTTAATGTATCCTCTAATATACACAACACGTCAGTAGGTCAAAACATTTGCCTTCGCATTTTTTTCTTAAATTCTATTTGCACATTTTGGAGTTGAGCAATAACTTCTAAAATTACCCATCTTTGATACTCCTTCATAATGAATTGTTTGGTAAAAATAAAATTACTTAGCTGAGTCACTGGTTCCCAAAGTACACAGTTGTTTGGGGTTGTCTCGATTTTTCTTGATTAGAAGATTTTGCATAAATGAGCAAATGCTCTCTTTCTGTTTTTAGGATTGTATTGCAAATAACTTTGTTTCAAAGGATTGTGCAATATTTGCATATCAGTGCTGCATTGTAGAGCTGTTGGGTAGTAGCATGAAAGCCTTGCCTGTTTCTTCTTCAGATTTGAAAGTGCAGCAACAGAACTATTTTTATTTGCAAAGCCCGTTTTCACTTTTGGTCTGTTGTCATGATTCCATACTCACATGTCAGTGTTGATTTGATCATGCTGTTCAATAATCTGCAATATATTTCTAATTTAAAATTACTTGTAATGCTGCAGGTATCCTAAATATTAACCCCTTCCTTCTATGACAGTGTTTAAGTCATTTCATTTAATCTGGCCTTTGTGTTAGAGGTTTTCCTTGCTTGTAATCTTGGTGTCTAGTTCTATTTAAGATAGTGAGAGTAAAAGCATCAGGAATCAAAATGTATTCTGGCTCAGCCCATATGCTGAGCAGGAGTGCTGTTTCCATGGCAACACACAGGACAGTGAGGGGGAAGGCTGATGCCTTTTCCTCAGATTCGGAGAGTTTACAGATCCAAACAATTATTCTTAGCAAGATTCACTAAAAAATCAGTGTTTATAGGAGAGGAGGAAATAATGGTAATGAAAATTGTTAATATGCATCCATATTTTTCTTGTGATGGTTTGTTTCTTTGATCATGGAGATTCATTAATGCAAAACACAGCATTTGACAAATGCTAGAAAAATATACTAACTATAGTAACAGTGATCTCGGACACATTAAAGGCAGGGTGTTCTGACGTTCGATGGTGCTGCAAATGCTGCTGAACAAAATCTTGCTATACCCTTTAGTGCAAGCTGCCTTGCTCTGGGAGGCTACATTGTTAAGTGTAGTTGACATTTCCCTGGGAGCAAGTTCTGAATAAGCAAAGGGTAAACAGTTAACCGTTACAGAAATGATGAAGCTTTGCAAATTTTAAAATTTTTTTTACTTTTTTGACAAATGGCAGGTTTTAGAGCAGGTAATATACTAAATTGGTCTTTCATTACTATAGTGCAGCTGTGTCTCAGCCTCGCCCATTTTACTTATTGTAGGAACCATAGGCTGGTATGTTTTCTGTGCTTAAGCTTATAGATAAATCCTTCTTCCCTAAGTGGGTGGGCAAAACATTATGTTCTACTGTTGGAATACGTTGGGGTTCTTTTAAGGCACAATATTTTGAATTGACTGCTTAGTCACTAGACATGAATTTTTTTTCACGATTAAAAATACAGAAACCTGAAATTATAGGAAAGAGGAGTGCAAGCCCCGGAATATTGTCTGCCTGTCTAATTTTTTAAATGAAGGATTGGAATAGTGGCAAATACCATGTGTGGGAATGAATTTATTTGCATGGAGCATTTTTACCTTTTCCTCTGGCGTTGGCTCCCAGAAGATGATGTCACCTTGCAGCTCATTGGTTGTGCAGCACCTAGTGCAGGGAAGGGAGAGAAAGATGCCGGCACAAATCTCAGTGGTGGATCTAGGGTGTTTGCAAGCAGATTTTGATAGAATCTTTGATTAGTATTAAGAATTTACTGCATGTGGCCATGTGAGGTGCTGGGTCCATCCTAGGGTGAGGGGATTGAAGAGCTATCAGAGGAATGAGGCGACTGATCTGCAAGAGGATCTGTGATTGTAAGTTGAAAAATCTGGGTGGAAGGAAGGAGACAGGGAGTGCTAGTTAGACGGATTGTGGGAGGATGTGTAGCAGAAAATGCATGCATGAGTGGAAGAAGAAAAAGGAGAAGCATTTTACTTTGGTAGACTGGAATGATAAAAATTATATTAAGGGCTTTCCTTTTGGGAAAATATTAAGAAATGCTTAAAAAATCAGTCTGTGCAAAGATATTTTTCCTTTGTGGGAGTGGGTGTGTAAGATTCATTTTTTATGCCCAGTTCTACTGTGGTTAATTGTGAAGGTAAAATAATATTTTATAAGAACTTGAAATGTAGAAAATGCTGTTTATCTACCATTGTCATTTTATTCTGAGGTCAGAGACAGGACAAACTGATAAATACTTGTTTTTATTTATGCATTTTGTGAATTTCTGTGAAATGCAAAGGAAAATAGCTGGTTAGGAAATGAAAATACACCCATTCTAATAGCTCTATTTTTATTTAATCTATCTTTTTCTAGACAAAAGCTTTGATGATGAAGAGTCAGTGGATGGAAATAGGCCATCATCAGCTGCTTCAGCCTTCAAGGTTCCGGTACCTAAAAAGCCAGGAAATCCTTCAAACAGTGCAAGAAAGCCAGGATCAGCTGGTGGGCCTAAGGTTGGAGGTAATGTAAAGCTATTCAGATTCTAATCAGTGTTCCCAGAAACCTTGCCAGAGCAGGCACAAAACAGAGAACTTTGGAAGGTGATGTTTAATTCATGACTGCAGTATTTTTGCAGAGCTGAGAACAGTAAGGGACCCTGTTTTGTGTAATTATTCATCTGTAAAGATGTGTGCATGTCTGTCTGTTTTTGTGAGTGTACACAGAGCTTATAAAGGTCTCTCATATTATAAATAAAATCTACGTCTGGAGATAGCATTTATGTTGGCGAAATGAATATATACATATCTATATATGTATGGGTGGCTGCTGGAATCCACTGCACTTACTGTATATGTAAATATCCTGTGAAATTCTGGAGAAGGTCTGTGTAGATTAAATTTTTACTGTAGGTCTGCACTGTTTCACGTGGCTAGAAAGGATTAGCCATCACCCAGAGTCCTCATCAGAGGTGTATATGACATCTGGATTACTTTTATTATTATTCTTTTAGCTGTCAGTATTGTGAAATTGGTTGTGAAAGGTAAAAAATAAGGACCAATACCCTTGGCAGGATCTTTTTGCATGGTATGGCTTCAAAGCAGTGTAATGAGGAATGCTTAGTAATTATGATCTTAGAACAGGGAAATCCGCATTTTTTTAGGGCGGGGGTAGTCTAACAAAAGCAACTGTTTACTGCTAAAGAAGTGGCTGCTTTTTTGATGGTTCATGTACTCATGCAGGAAAAAATAAATAACTCTGTGCAAATACACCATACTTCAGGTACAGGGTTTTTATGAATAAAAATATGGTTCTTTTTGTAAGAGTCATTTTTCCATTTCATTCATGTAATCCCATATGTGATCTGCAAAGCAAATACAAAATTTAGAAGAAGATATATGCGGCAAACAAGCTGCCTTAAGTATTTTCACATTACTAAGATACAGCTAATGTTTTGAAAATTTATTGTTTTTCAGTAGTGATCTTAAGAATGCCTAATAAATTGAAAAGATTTCCATAGGGCTGGATCAACACTGTCGTAGTGTAACTGAAAATTAATAGGAATATGTATCAGAACAGTATCAGAAAATACCACCTAAAAGACTCCATAAAGGAAATGATCTCATTGATGTTTATTATTGTTACTAATATTGCACATAGTAAGTATGTGCAAGTAAATATAAATAAATAATTACAACATAATCTCCTTTAACCTGAAGCATGGTGTTTTTTGCATGCAAGACTAACATACATAGTACCAGAACTGGATGCTTAGGATTCCTGTTTATTTCAGTATGGGCTTTTAATAATATTTTATTAAATATAGATGGTTTTTAATGATTTTTTTTTTACATGTAGGCTTTCACTTTACATGCTCTGCAGTAAAAATGTGGAGATGCAAGGTGAAGGGAGATAAGAACAGAATAACCACTCACTGTTTTTTTTGGTTCATCTAAAAACACAGTAGTAAGGCAGATTAAAACCCCAAAGATTAGTACATTTTTTTCCTCCTTTTCCTATATTGCCAAAATTTTAAAAAAATTTAAATTAACCAGAGTACTTTGGTCATTCCTTGCTTTATACCATCTCCTTGAACTGTGGAAAATACTGGGGTGTGTTTACGTACCCATCTATTTCCCTTCTTTTTTATTCTGTAAGGTGCCTGTAGTCAGAATTTTAATACAGTATTTCCAAATCCTGCATCTCCTAGCCTAATCAAGAACATTAGTGTAGATGCCCAATGTATTTCTTAAACAATAAGGTCATAGTCTCTTCCAGAAGTGAGGAGTTTCCTGTAACAATCTTCATATGAACAATGACACTAGGTCAGAACAGAGTCTGGGCAGTCCACTGTCCCATCTGACAGTGGTCAGAAACAGCTACTGGAGACATATACAGGAACAGGAGAAGTGTCTAGAGGCACACTGTCATTATGGGACAAAATGCTGGGTTTGGAAAGCTTTATTCCACACAGAACCATGGTCTTTGGAGAGTCCAGTTAGGGCATCCTGTTCTGCTTATCTAGAGACTTTCTGGATCAGTATGACTACAACAAAACCTTGATGTGCTTTCACATCTATTTTCCGTAGGATCTACTTTGCAGGTGCCTAAAGGACACCTGAGATTTTTCTCCAGCCTCAAAATTGCCATCTCCGTGGAGTAAATTTATAGTTCTGGAAGTTGTTTGCTCTTGCTGATGTAGTAAGAATCTGCTGTATCCTACAGTCCCAAATCCTTGTGCTCACAGCTGCATTCCAAGTCAGTAGTCAGTGGGCGTGCCATTTCTCGCCTTTTCCTCATAAGCACTGGATGGGTTTTTCAGACTTTAACTGCTCACCTTGTGCTTCTGCCACCTGTTGGCCCAGCTTGTCCCTTTTTTCTGACTCTCAAATATCCATTAAGCCATATTCAGAAGCTGCAGTTCAGCCTTGGAGGAAGAACTAGCAGCAGCTCCTTTAACTGTGTTGCTTTTTATTTCCCTTTTCACAAAAATCTCCAAAGTCATGTAAGTGACCTGCAAGTGAAGCAAGTTTTTACTGTGGTTTCTCCTCTTCAGCCTTCTGTGACCAGGCAGATTTAGTGCAGATAGAAGTTGTGTTGAGCAAAGGCTGAGATTACTGCAAGTTCCATTCATTTAAACTGCCTTTCATATGTTAAACTGCCTTTTATATGTTAAAGGATCCCAGAGGTCCTTTTCCTAGGATGCTGCTTGACAAAGGTGTTTTTCCTATGAGTTGTAGGTGGCAAAGTACAGTTTTTTTCCTGGGTCCAGAAAGGATTTGGCTACCCTATCTTGAGGCTAAGAAAATTGAACTCCTTAGCCATGCTGCTGGCTTTCTTACCTGCTGACACCTGCTGACTTACACCTCAGATGCCTGTGTGCTTGGCTTTTCATGATAAACATCATGGAGATGGTTCTTAATGAAGAAATGGGTAATTCCACCACTGCCCAGGTATGCTGTTCTTGTGAAAGGACCAATCTAATATTCAAAAAAAGAACTTCTCACTGTTTTGGGCATTTTCCATTTGATGTAGGAAATGTACTTTGGTGGCACTGGAAGTGCAGCATCATTGTCCAGGAAGGCAGATGAAGGAGGTATTTATATGAGCAATAGCAGTGTCCTACTCAGCCTGGAATTCTCTCTCCTTGTGCTGGGAATGACTGTGCCAGACATTTTCCTATTGGCAGTCGGGATGGGAAGGCTTGTAGAATTTGTGGATTTGCTGACAGGCGTGATCAAGCATGCTGAAGACAGCATGACAAAAAAGTACTGGATCAGGCAGCCACAGTGGTTTACTGCCCTGGGAGTAAAGAATCCAGCAAGCTGTTTGTCCTCTGGCTTTTCTGCTTGGAGATGTTCAGACACTGAGCTTCTTGTTAGTGATGAATGAGAAGTGATAGGTCTTCCACTTAATGGGACAGTGCTTTGTTTGGCATATTTCCTATTCCATGGTCAATATACACTTTGCCAAGTTAGACCTTTGCCAGCAAGCACACAGGTGATCTACTTAGTTCTGATACACTTGCTCTCAGCTCTTCATTCAGGTGCTAGATGTCATACCAGAGCACGACAAGAACATACGGACACCGTTCCTCCAGGCAGGAAAAAAGAAGGGAATTTTATTTACACTTAGTATTATATAGGGTTTTGGGAACGAGCGTGGATTGGAGGATGAGGTTACCATCTCTCCAACCACACTGGTCAGTGAAAAGGTCCATCAAACCTTCACCCAGGAGAAAAGAATGAAAACAAAAAGGCAGTTAGCAAAACATGTGCTGTGCTTACATAAAACCAGCATGAGAAACTCCATCACAGAAATGAAAACAACAAGAAGGCTGCGAATCAGGGCGACAGTAGAGCCTCTGGAAATACCTCATTGTTCTAAAGCCTTCTTGCTGAATATGTGCGCTCTGTGTTCTGCCCATGCAGAAATGGATACTCAGGGGCTTTTTCTTGGCAGTATGGCTCAAGCAGCTTTTTAATCGTAAGGGACACCATAATTTACAGTAGAAAAGGACTTGAGTATGTCAGCCAAATGAGCTATATTCCTGTCCCTGTGCTGTTCAAGAGCTCTTATAGGTCTTTGGCAAATTCTCTTGCAAATGTGAAAGCCCTGTTCCAAGTCGTCTAGGGAATTGCCTGCTTGTATACCATTTGGAAGTTCTATGTCATCTAAGTGTTAGTAGGAAACCTCAGGCTGCCTCAACAAGAAGTTTGGCATCCACTCTTTCCCAAAATGTCAATTTAGGTCAGTAGTCTTTCAAATGGATTAAATGTAGAAATGGTGATTCTTCAAGAGAGCCATGTGGCCTTTGGAAAAATGCTTGCTGATGAAATATAATCATGACAGAAGTTTGGGTTAACTTTCTTTTGCATATTTTAATGAAAACCTCTGTGGGGCTAGAGCATTAGTCTTAATGTTGTAATTTGAAACAGGGTGAACTTCATACTTTTTGCTGTGTTTTCAGCAGGAAGATACTGCATGGTGTATTTTTATCTATAGTTCATTGGGTTTTTTGAAATCTTAAGTACATTGGTAGGCTGGCAGTATTATGTCTTGGTTATTGTTTTGCACTGACAACGTTGTTACACTTCTTAAAACAATGTATCTGTAGAAATCAAGTTACTGGAAAACCTGGTTGAACCAGGTGACAGTTCCGCAATAGAATGCTGTGAGAACTGCTGTGACACCAAACATGAAGGAGCTGTAGGAAGCTGTTCCCAGCTTAGCAAGTTTTGAGTTGGGTTTTGACATCTGTCATTATGCTGTTTTCCCCTTCTCAATAACAGACATATAGGTCTTTGTTGACCTATGGTATTTATTTACTTTTTTAGGCTTGATTTCCTAGCAGAAGACATTTTGGAGCCTTTAGAGGCTTTAGTAGGAAAAAAACTCAATGGAAAGTCTCTGCATAAAGCAAATGTGAGACTGAAAGATAAGTGAAATCTCAGCCAGTTGAATTTAACCTCATTAAAACTACATGCTGTAGTTAAGAAACATCTATGTTAAAAGGGCTTCAGTAATTGTAGAACTGTAAATACACATTGTTAGTGAATGGACTTGAAACAAGATAGACTCATGCTCACTGTATCGATTTTCTCCAGACTCAAGAGAATTCTATGTTCACTTGTAAAAAACCAAAAAATTATTCATAATAATCAATGCCCACAAGGGTTTTTTAAAATTTTATATTCTGCAGAAAATAAGTTCATGAATGTTTCCTCTGTTATTCTTGTTAGCCCTCATTAAGTGATTTCCAAAGTGCTCTATTTATTGTGTAAGATAAACTAGGATTTTTTGGTTTTCCTTGTTCTACCCTGGCCCTTTGTATGATGTAAAGCTGCTCTGAGGTAATATTAGTCAGCAAAGCACCCCTTTGACATTCTGTGGCACTTTGTTTCCTTTTTGATTTCCAGGTGGTGGTGAAATTCAAGGATTTGTCTTCAACATCCCAGATAAAAAGTCTTTTTGTCATTCTGAGCAGCCTTACAGATTAGCCTTGGGTGTCAGGGTCTGAATCAGAGAATTCGCTACAGAATGCCTGTTTGCTTCCTTTTCCCCACAGTTAATGTCAATTAACTTCAATCCCAAGAGATCCTTGCCCATGGAATTGCTGAGTTGTAATCCTGTGGTCATGAACTGCAGCTATTTTAACCTAATCCAGAGTTCAGGGTGGTAGCAGGACTTTCAGTTTTCCATGTCCTCTGAGAGTTACTGCATTTTGTTGTTGTTTATTCCCTGAATGGCACTTGAGTTTACAGTTCCCTTCCATGTGATCAGTGTTCTGTTCTCCTTGGACCATTATAAATGGTTGTGCAGTTACTGGGGTTTCCATTCCTGTAGCAAATACCTTCCTTTGCAGCTCTCTTCAGTAGGGGGATTGAAAAATCTACCTTAATAAGGAATCTGAATGAAAACAAACAAACATGATAAATTATGAATATATAGATATATATGTATACACACCTATACATACACCTTCAGAAAATATGTGTATGTGTCCCTAACTACTGTTCATTAGTCTGTTTTCTGTGTCACCTAAGTGATAGTTCCTACTACCCTGTTTTTCACTTAATTTCTAGAAGTTTCAGTTAAATTGTAGGATTCATGATGTTGGTATAAACATGATATTATATCAGACAGTCTTTTCTCAAAAGGCTCATAGTCTGGAAATCAATTTATAAATGGATAAAATACGGAGAGAGTACCAGTGGAGCACGAATGAAGAGGTCTGGAGATAAAAGCATACCGCAAGACGTAGCCCAGCCTGCTTGTGACATCTCTGCCTGGGGTTCTGGTCCCAGACATCTTATTGGCAGTCATGGTTGTACCAGACAGTGATGAGAATAAGGAAGACAACCCAGCCCTTGTTTGGCCGCTGACACTGAGTACTGATTATTTCAAGCAATAGGAAGGGGAAGCAATTTGTTTATATTTTCATGCGGGTTAGTCTAGAAGGAGAAAGAGGAAGGAGGGAGGGGGAAGATGGATTAAAATCAGCTGACCTTGCCACTTGAAGTCCTTATGGACTCTGACTGTGTTGAAGAGTAAGCAAAGACAACCGTTCCAAAACATTCCTGCATTGCTGCTTTGTGGAGTAGCAAGTGTGTGTGTTGGTGTGTGGGAGAAGAGTCTTCTGAAACCTGTTTCATTTCCTTTGACAATGGTATATGCTTTCAAACACAGAAGCAGGAAATTGAAATTATTTTTGTAATGTAAGTATTTCCACCTTGTTGGAAATTATTATTTTGAATGTATAAATTAAATGGTTTTTAAAATATAAGAGAAAAAACAACACATTAAAATCAAGTTACTTTGAGCTTCTGTCTTGCCCTAGTGAACTTCTAGAAGTAAAAGATAAAAATGTATTATCTAGAACATGTAAAAATGGTTATTGTGTAATTTGTGGTGACAGGTGGTGTGAATTGTTGTTAATAAAATGTCTGTTTAAATTGTTCCAGAATGGAATACACAAATGTATTCCATTCTGGAATACATTGTGTATTCCAGAATGGTGTAGATGGGCTTGGTCTTCTTCTGGGAATCCCATGGGAAAAGGGCACGGATGACACTAATGAAAAGTCTATATTACTGAAACTATTATGTCACAGTATCTCTAATCATTCTGTTTTGGCGTCAGAATTACAGATAATACAAAACAATTGTTTGTGTACCTGCTTGTTCTCACTAATTTCTGTAGTGTAAAAACTATAACCAAATTAAAGTAGAATGTAAGTAGGTTATTAGGAAGTTACATTAAAAACTGAAAATAAGACTAATGCAGTCATGTTTATAGAATTAGCATAACTTCAAAACTCACCTGTTGAAATCGAACGAATGGGCCAGGGTCACAAATGTATGTCCTTTTAATTATTTATGAAAACTAAGTGCCAGGAGACAAAAGAAATACATGAATGCTTTGAAAGATTACCATGGGAGCGTGAACATTGTGCATGAGTTGAAAGATGATTGCATGAGCTTCCAGTTGAGTAGAAACCAAGATTAATCAATTTGAGATAAGCCTACCTTTTCAAAGTCAGGCATCTCTGTTCTCACTGCTCGTGGAACTGCTTGTCTTCCTCCACATCCAGGCTTTGGTCTTACCTAATGTATGCTGTCCAAACTTTGTACTGAGTATAACACACTTATTTTCCTTGCTTTGTAATTTTCTTACTTACTGTGTCGTTGGTAAAGGTTTATTACTTGAATTGATCTCCACAGCATGTCTGTGAAGAGCTAGTATTATTAATCTTGTATACCTGTAAAACTGTGTACAAAGGAGTTGAGGCTAAACTTATTGAAACTATGCATTCAGTGTTAAGAATCAGTTTCAGACATTACTGACTAAGTTTCTTGGGGCATGTGATATTCAATACATAGTTGGAAAGGAATTTGCATGCTCAAGAGCAGCTTCAAATTTTACAGTATGCCTGCTGGTGCTGTCATCTTCAGTCCACCTAAGAATTATTTTGTGCTTCCTCTTAGTACAGGAGTCCTGTATTTGTACCTGATTAACATGTCACACCTCCTCAGGGTTTGAGATGTGCTATCCTAATAGTTGAAAACCTGGCACCACTTTCTTCCTTGGAAGTGCAACTCACTCCTAATTTCTGCTTGTCCGTCCTGCTCCTGTTCTCTCATGGGGTGTATAATTATATGGAGAGATCTGCTTAGCATCTCAGTCCTCAGAGACAGCACACTCAGTTGTTGGGTGGAAACTTCTGTTCATGAGTAATGTCTCTGGCATGTAGGAGGAATGTTTTAATGGAACAGGCGCAGTACAGGTGGGCTCTTTTGGGAAGTTCTCTAACTGTGCCAAATTTCTAACATAGGCAGATAAAGAATACAAGGTATTGTAAAGGTATTTTAAGATATTGTGCTGTTTTGTTCAGTGTATGCTGCTGTTTCAGCTTGAATGATGTTCTGGGTGCCTCAGGGACAATGACTTTTGGCATTGGAGGAAGTGAGGTGGACAAGTCAGTTCAGAGCGAATGTCAGTCACTGGGGCTGAACATGACAGAATTCATCTGTCAGTTTCCTTAAAGTGGTTGTTCTAGTGAATGCTTTTCTACTCTGCTTAGTCACTTGAATTGTTTTCTAAGCTGGTTAAAAACAACAGGAAGTCTTTGCTATTCCAGATGCTGGGGAGAAAAAAAGGGGGCTTGTTTGGGTTTACTATTGTATCTGATGATTTAAAAGCATATTTCTGAAATGTATTTCAAAAAATCTGGTGGCTTGTGTTGGAACAACTGAACAGGTTTGCTGATACTAATTGTCTGCCTGGGTGTCTTTGTCAAAGATAGAGGCATTTTAGGCTAAGTTACTGAATGATGGACTGCAGTGCCCCACGAGACTGATACAGGTTCCTTTTGCTGTTCTCACTCTCCTGTTTCCCTATATGCGGGTAATACCTACCATAAGACAAATGTGTTGAGCAACCCAATAAGGTAATCTCCCAATCAACTTCTATTTGTGAAGTTTCTCTGGTAGACAAGGTGTGTGCTTGCAGAAGTTTATAATAACACAGAGGTTTTGAAGAATGGGGAGTTACTTGTTTGCAGATGCAGTTGCTGTTTTCTCAGGAAATGGACACAAGGCAGCTGAAATTTGATTGATGAAAACTTTTATCTAAGTTAGTATCTCTGCAGCTCTTCATGGTTAGGTCTTCCCCAATGTTTTATTGGCAGAGTTGTGGCAATTAGCAGCATGATCTGTTTCTTAACTTGTATAGCAAAGCCAGTAAGTGATGCTGGCAGTACAAGTTAGTTAAACTAGCATAATTTTATTGGTCAAGTTGGTCAAATTATATCCATCCTGTAGGATTTACCAGTGTAGATATCTGAAACTATGGTACTTGTTCAAAAAAAAAAAAACTTGTCTAATGTTGATCTAAGTGTTTTTTTACTTGAGCAACTTCTACTTCTTTGTTGCTCTCAAATGTTTTCCTAATTTAAGCAGGCATGCTAAAAGCATCGATATACTAAGTGACTCTCAATCACTCAATGATGAAGGAATACCTTTGTGCTTCATACAGATACTTGAGACTAAAGAATATTTAGTTGGTAGTTTTATGGGAGGTTTTATTCAAGTTTGTCAGTTGAAGTTCACAGATCAGTTTTTAAACATGGAAATAAGAACATTTAGAATGTTAAAATCTGTTAATACATCAAGGTCTCTATGTACAGTATAGCAAATAGCTTTAGATAACTCAGTAGTTTAAAACCTGAAGGGAATTTTCAAAACTTCTCAATCTCCAGCCAATTTTCTGAACGTTTGGTTCCTGTTTTACAGAAGCAGACTTACAAAAAGTGCATATGAAAAGATGCTATTCTAGACTATTTTTGTAATCTTACGATACCTGGAAAGATAAAGAGACTCCTTACTGAGCTGCTGAGATTGAAATTGGTCTATACAGGAGGGCATTATAAGAGTCATTGTCTTAAAAGTCACCCTTGCCATCTCAGAGGTAGTAATTCAGATCATGAAGCACTGGAAATTTCCTTCCCTAGACCCCAACAGATGCCACTTTAAAAGTAAATAATAAGACCTGACCCAAGGATAAACAAGTAGATTTTGCGAAGACTGAAATCTACAGAAAATTCAGGAAAAATCCCATTTACAGAGACTAACAGACAGCAGAATGTACATGCAAAGAAAGAATTAATTATGACCTTTGCAACATCTGCCCACTATGGCTGGGAATAGAATGTGGTTATTATTGCAAGTACCAAGCTGAAAAAACAATTAGGTTTTGTGTCTTCGTCATTGATAGGGTTGTTGTGATCTATTGTTTCTAGCTTGTGTGTCTGCATTGGCTTGTTTGTTTGTTTATAGTTGTTTGGTATCAGCACTTTCCTTAGATCCACTCGAGTCAGTGTCTTGTGAGACAGGCTGTCCCTTTTGCCATGTAGCTTCTGCAGTTGTCCTTCCTTGAGTTCATTTTGTTTAAGTATTGTTCTATTCCCCTCAGCCTACACTTAGACTTTCAGCAGCTGTACTTTTTTAAGCTGCCTGGGCTAATTTCCTTCCCTGTCTTCTCTAACTCATTTGTATCCTGAGTCAGCCACTGGATTGTGCTGCCTTGGCGTTTGTTTGGCCCCACAGTGAGGCAGATTAGGGAACTTAATCCGTAAAACTATTCATTTTGGCCAGTTTATTTTATTCTCGGTTAAACCCCTCCCTTTTGTGACTTAGTGCTCAGCTGTACCAGTGCTAGAATGAGAGAGGTCAGTAGGAGTGAGTGGGAGTTGCCAGTTAAACTATTATATGAAAAGCTGAGTAAGTACTTGAGCTTATCCTGGCCATTTATCCCACACAGAGCTGAAGCTGCTGTCTGTTCCTAATTTACAGCTGGTTGTTTATTAACCTACAAAGACAAAAGGGTAATAGTAGTTTTTTTCTTTCAGTCCAGAATGATCTGCATCTTTTGCTTCAGTCTCTGATAGATGAGAAATGAAACTTTTGAATTAGCTGAGACAAAGGTGTAACATTTTATTGTCTTTCAGAAAAAAAATTGTAGTCCCAGTCATTTTACTCTAGATATGTACTTAAGTAAGATAGTTATTGCCTACAGTTAGAGATTTCTGAGGGATAAAAGACATCTGAGAAACAGTATCCCTTGCAGAGTTTACTAATGTTAAATTGTGATGCATGTTGTATCAGAAAATAGTTAAAATTTTTTTAGGGAAACATTTTGAGAAAAGGATTTAGGAACAAAAAGTGAAACGAAGTTTTAGAGTATTTGTTACTAAGTTTCTATACCAGTTTTGAAATTAGCTTTTTTCACAGGGAAAATTTTTGTTGTGAAATTTTTGTTAAAAGACTTAGGAAAGTAGAAAAAATTAATTTGACTAGTAAAGACCTGCTACCAAATGCAAATCGAGCAAATTTTTTGTACTTTTAGGCCAGCATTTATGTACTTTTTTTAACAGTTAGGCGTGCTATGAGTAAGCAGTTCTGTTTCAAAACAGAAATACAAGTCCAAAATCACATTCAGCATATTTCTTTTTTTCATATAGTGTTGTCCCATTGTTTTGTCATCCCATGATGTATAGATTTGTAGATAATACTGGGGAGAGAATCAAGGCAGTAGAGCAAGTGAACATTCCAAAGTTGTGATACATTAGAAGTATTTCGAGTGTTTTAGTCCGAAGAGGGGAAGAACTCAACCACAGGAATTAACTCCTGGGTGAAAAAACTAATTTCACAAAAGGCTGGGTAATTTCCTTGCTTGCATACAGTACCCTTTCTGGTGTTGAGTTATTCTCAGTTCTGAACTCAGCCTTATGGCTGGAATAAACTTCCTTACAAAAAAAAAAAAATACTCGCAGGGCCTTATAAAATGTTAGAAACCCTTAAGTTCAACTCATGAAAGTGTCGTCTCTGTTAGCAGTCTGCAGGAAGTGAGGGATTTTTTTTTTTTTTTAACCTCCTTTTCCGAACTCATTGAACTTCTGTTTTAAAAACAAAACAAACCTGAAGACGCACACACAAAAAAGAGAAACCTATCAAAACCCCTCACAACTCCACTGTAAAACTGAGAGGGGTTTCAGCTGCTGTGATATGCTTCCATATCAGGTCTGTCTGTTATGTTTGGTATATTCTCACCAACTTCCTGAAGTGGAACTGAGACCTCCAGGGCTCTCCGTGAGTCAGTCTAACTAGAAGGCTTGAAGGATAAGAATAAGTAAAGGTTAGGAATGAAAACTAACAAACAACGTAGATAAATGTCTTGTGTGTATTTTTCTTCCTCTCCGTGAGAGAAGTTTTTCTTCTGGCTCTCAGCTGAAAAAACCTCAGTTGGATTCAAATCCAAAGACAGGGTAATGTAATTACCCAGCTGATGAGGCTCTGGATTTTAGCTGTGTGCTGAGCACTTAAAGTTGTTAAAAATGCAGTGGGACTAAAGCCCCCTAGAGTTGTTTCTAGTGTTCTTGCCTTTAGGAATGCAGTAGCTGAACTTGTCCATATTTGGTCAGAGGACTGTGTGTTCCATAGGGAGCCTTGAACATGCACTTTCTCAGTTGAAAGAATTAATACTAGAGAGAGATATAAGGAATTTGTAATCTCAAGCTTGATCTGAGAAGGTAAGCAACAAAACAGCTTATATGTATGCTTTATCAGATATGTCAGTTTGGGGTCTGGAGGCAGCACTGTCTGAATTCAGAATTTAGTAAAGCTCTAAAGTTGCTTTTGTGGTGGAGAGTCAAGCTTTACAAAAGCAGGAGATCCTTTGAAGGCATCCGCATGTGTATGACTGCTGTGTATCGTGTCAGCACAGTAAAATACTTTGTTCTGATTTGGGAAACAGCAGGTGGAGATCTGTCATTTTTTGATTGTCTCTACAGAAAAAGTGATTTGGTAAACAGAATTGGTAAAAATACTTAAGGAGAAATTGGAAAGGGAAGAGGAAAAATGAACAGTATTTTTCCTCTTTAGGCAGTGTGGACTTCTGACTTCTATACTGTATGAAGAGAAATTACTTCATACTTTGTTTTGGTATGCATATGCGATCATGCAGTTGAGGAGAAAGATCAGTGAAATAGAAGTGAAATCTGGTTTACAGATAACTTTGAACCCCATAATATTTTTTTTTACCAGTCAACAAGGTAATAAAACAACCTTTGGAGAGTATTAATTTCAAAAAAATTGGTTTGTAGATATTAACTAATTGTTGAAACTCAGGAAGCTGGAAAGTTCTCTGTGTCAAATGGATTTTAAATAGTGGTCTGTCCCTCCTCTTTCTCTTTCTGAAGTAAAAAATTGTTATTCCTTGGATAAAGGATTTTCCCTTACTGTTCAGGATGCATTACTAGATGATGTTTAGGTGCTAGAAATATCTGTCATGTAACACGTGCTGTTTCATAATTTTAAAAGTGATACTTTAGGGCAGACTGAAGGTGACAGCACTTACTTACTTAGCAAGGGCAACTTCATCTCCTTTTAATCTTTTTCTTTATGATGTACAGCAGTGAACTAGAAATACTTGACATCCAAACATTTTTCTATATTTTTGTGTTCATGGCCTATATGTGTCAGTTTGTAATGTTTCTGTAGTTTAATCCCTAGTAAAAAGAAGTTGGTAAGTAAAGGATGGGAATGCAGAGTACTTTTTTCCCTATGTTAACATCAGTGTTTGTATATTTATGTAACTGAATAATAATACAGAGCTTTTATAGCCTTACTTTCCTATTTACTTTTCCAGAGTAGGTATTGTATATTGACTCTGATTGTTTTGTTTCTATGAGACTTTCTTAAATGTTGGAGTATTTGTGGACAAACAAATGAGGTTATGATCTGAGCATCTAAGTAGCTGTTTTTACCATCTACTTTAATGTGGTGCCACTGGGCCAAATTACTTCTTTCAAGGTTTCTCTCCACAAAATTCTGCTCTGATGAGGGTATTATCCCTTTGAAGAGCTATACAAGTTTGTGTGGCAGAAGGGTGTGTTCTGGGTGTAAATGGATCCCTCTTTATTTTTTTTAGCTGGTCAAATATTCATAAACTTTAAGGAAGGGTTTGTTCTCTCTACTCTCTGGAAAGAGAAGAAATAGGTGGTTATAATGTCTTCTTTCTCTTCTGGCTGCCACTGGCAATTGTGACAGATGGTGTTGGAGGTATACATGTTGAAATGTGTTGTGTACAGCATCTCTTTACAGCATCCTTTAGCTAAGGCACTCAAAATCTATTAGATGTTCCTTTATCATACTCCAGGTACTGTGTCCAGATTCTGTGGTTTTACACTAATGAGCCACAAAGGTATGTGAGAGATCTTGTTCTGCACAGCAGTGTTGAGATCTAGTAAGTATGCCACCAAATTTTTAGTAGTAGTGCACCCTCGTGCTTCCAAACTGGACATACACAAATCACAGCAGATTTAATTTCCTTCACTGTAATTAAGAGATCAGGGACTGTAAACCATGATTCTTAGAGTGAAGCCACCAAAAATTTGAGTCGTCAAGAATTCCTAGCTTTTTGTCCTGGTTGAGCACTCAGCCTCTTAAATGCTTTTTCTTTATGGTTTTTATTTGTTCTGTAGTTAGTAAAATATGTGTCTTCTCTGTGTGATATCTCAATTTCAGTTGCATTCTGCCAGTTAGGGAGGACATTCTGCTATCTGTCCTGTTGGCCTCACTCTGAAAGAGGCACTTGTTCCCAAGTACTCATTTACCATGACGGATTATGATTTTCCTTTCAATGAGGGAATGTTCAACTGGACTGATTCTTGCCATGTGGTTAATATGTTTTGTCATATTATCTTCCTGATGCAATTATTGAAGATACTTAAGGATTCTGCCAAGCTTCAGCTTGTGCTTGGAGTTCTAGACTTGTAGCATAGCCTGGACTTGATAACCTTGTTCTTTGATTTGATAGCAAACTTGAGCTCATTTCTTTAAAAAAGGGGGCTTTCTTGATAAACTGAGTTTTTGCAGGACAGCAAAATCCAGACATTGTTTTCAAATAGTTTTGTTGATTAGAGTTGTCTTAGCTTCTAAGACAAGATTTTAATGAAATTTATAACATATACCAGTGTGAAACCAGCAGGTGGTTACCTGTCAGTATTCTTCCGTGGCCCTTCTGCTGGGCATGGTTGGGTGTCATGTGAGAATAATTGCATCGTGACTGGTCTGAAGACAAGGTCACAGAAGTTCAGATTTTGCTCCAGTACAAATTCTCCACATTGTGTCTTTCATTGCTGAAGTTCTTGTAACCTTAAGACTAAGAAAAGTACCTCACATTTCTTAGCTCTGTGTGAGAATACTGGAAAAGACAAAACTCATCCCCCAGACTTTCAGGGCTGATTACTTAAGGCACATATGTTAAGATGAAAATTCATCCTGAGGAATTCCATTTTGTGATGGAGCTCTTGCTCTGGTAAATAATTTGAAATTCGGAGCTTTATTTTAGAATATTTTTATTGTCAGGGTGCAGGTCTCAGAATTGAATGCAAACAGCTGCTAGAGGATTGTTATATGAAACATGTTTCCAATTAGACACAAAAATAAAAATTATGACACCATTAAATTTGTCAAATTGGAAATTACTTGGAATTGTTCATTTTGGGTAAAAAAAAGGTCATTTTTTTTCTTATGCTGAAGTCAGAGTTCAAGGTCTTGTGATTCTACACAAAAATGGCAACATTTTTGTAAGATACGTTAAATGTTTGGAAGTAGGTATGGTAAAAGATGGTTGTAAGAGATTTAAAACCTTGATGTATGTTACATCCTGTTTAACAGTATTTTATGTTTATTTAGGTTCCTCTAAAGAAGGAGGAGCTGGAGCTGTGGATGAGGATGATTTTATTAAGGCATTTACAGATGTTCCTACTGTACAGGTAAGATGCTATGTATATTCATGTTTTACTTCAGAAATGTGATATTTGCAATAATGTCTTAACCTGCTTTTAAAATTTACATAATTTTACAGTATTCTATGCAAGCATCATTTCTTTTTTCTCTTTCTGACCTTAGAGTCTCCATGGAAAGCTCTTTATATTTTTCCAGTAGTTACTAAAAAAAGTGCTGCCTTTTCTTTAATGTCCTACTAATTATTACAACTTTGTGTTTTGGCTAAAATGCCTTACTGCTTTTCTCAAACTTTTTCAGGGCGTTAGTGAAAGTAATAGGATGTTTTAATAAGAAAAAGATTAACATAACATTTGGAAAGTTTAGGGCTGCAATTTCAAGGCATAATCAAGTAATAATAATACAGGCAAATAATTTAAACAGCAAGAATTGTATTTTCAAATTTGCCTGAATTGTAATGATGTGTGTCTGGTATACATGTCCTTATTCTAGCAATACTTTAGAAAATTAAATCTAGTGCCTTGTTTTCATACTAATGAACTTGTTGGATTCTGAGTTCTTAATTAAAAGATCAGATTATAATTTCTGTTCTTTTAGTGTGGGAATTGCATATATTTGATACTTTCACATAGTTGAGTCATTTTATATGTGTGTAGCTTATGAGGGCTATTTTGAGTAAGTTTTCCTTGAGCAGCAAAGGTGTGGAACACACAACCAAAAGCTCAGTAAGCCATAGTTCCCAAATGACAGAATGGTTGTGTAAGACTCTCCTTTCTTGAGACGGACTTTTGTTCTATTTTTATTTCCCAAGCATAGTTATTTGTTAGATCTGCTTCTGCAGGCAGCAGTGCTGTCTGCTTTCATGAGGGAGCACTCAATCTCCATGATCCCTGTCACATCAAGGAAGTCATTGTCTAACAATGTAAGAGCTTTATGTATCATCTTTGCCTTTTCAGACTGTGTTAAGGATTCATTGGGGGACGAAAACATGCAGCTCTTAATATTGTTTATCCCTGTTATGTTGAACAGAGCCATATTCCACAGGACAGAGAATGTGATGCTTGTAGTTCAGTGCCTTAGTGTTTGCAGTCCCAAGCAGAGTTCTCTAATTACTCAGGCTGGTTGGTAACAGTGCAGGAACGAAAGTGGGGTGACCACATGACATGGACCAACATGTTACTTTCTGTCTGACTGCTGAATGGCCTAGGAAGGTAGGTCTTTCTCTAAACTGCAGGAGATAGAGGAGAAAGACATTTGTCTTTACTAATCTCCCTCAAGCTGAGGTGAGGAAGCAGGACAGAAATGTGTAACTGACTCCAAAATTATGTATTTGTTTCATGGATGAGCATGCATTTTTTAGTGGGGTTTTTTTTGTGTCCTGAGGAATAATGACTTCCTGTCCAACTTCATGCTTCTGGTTGTGGACAATCTCTGATCTTTAAAAAAAAAAAAAGTAGATTTCATATTCTGTGACTGTGTTAATTACTAAGGAAGGGAAGTGGGAAATTTCTCCGTTAGACTTGTGAAGAAAGAATGTTTATGACCTGTAGTTCACCAAATTATCCAAAAAGGAAAGGACAGCATGAGGAGAGAGAGTTGTTTGGACGTTGCTGTGCCCATTTCTGTGTCTCTTCTGTTTTCATTACAGGGTTTGAGTAGTGACTTCAATGAAAGTAAGAAAGGAAACTGTATAGAAAACCAGATTCAATTCTGGATCAAGATTAAGTGCATTTGAATTAATCAAATAAATTGAGGTTACTTACAGTGTGGGTATGTTTTAAGTCATCCTTAAAAGTCTCCAATGGTAGATCTGACTTTCCAGTAAGCTGTTCATATGACTGCTCATCTTTTTTAGGAATGTCATATTGTTTACTTGTACTCAGTTTTTAATCCCCATATTGAAAATACTTTCCATCTGTATAGTTATTATTCTTACTTGTGTTTGAGCTTTTAATTTTTCTGTCTTTGATGTTACAGTTGCCTTTAATCAAGTGTGTTTATGTTGCCCTCTAATGGATAGCAGCAGTTTATTAAGAAGATGGGTGACTTTCAGATGTAGTCTGATAGATCTGTGTGCCAAAAAGTACTGTAGTGACAGGATTGTGCCTTCATATTCAAGATTACAACCATAATGTTTTTACAACTTAAGCCTTTGCTGAAACAGAAGAAAATTCTGTGTTCGGGTTATTAGGAGTAACTCCCATTAATACCTAAAATTCGTTTGAAAACAAGTTCAGTTCTTTTTATAAAATCTGATGCGGAAACTTGTGAGCAAAAAATGCATTATGTCATTATGAACACATAATTTCATCTTGGCCTCCTAAAAGTATAATTAATTGAGGGCAGGGAGAAAATAAATTATTAAAATATTGCCTTTTATTCCTGTGAAATTAAAGTAGGTATGTACAACCTTGAAAATACAGGATTTTTCAGTGGAATTATAGTTTTCCTTTCATGACAAAATAAAATTATACCGTTTATTAAATTCTACACTGCAATGCCAATTTGAATATTCCTCAGTCCAGTTCTATTTGTACCAGGTAATTAAAGAAAATATTCAATTCTTTGTCTAGAAATGCTAATAGGGTAGACATTAGCCCATTGTATAGGTTGCTTCTGTGTTTGTCTGGTGCCCAGCATGTTTTAGTCCTGCAGCAGTAACTGTACTGTACAACATGGTCTCTTGTGACACAGAGACTGACAACAAAAAAGTTCTATGTTCAGGATTTGCTTAACGAAACAGCTTGCAAAAGGTTTTTGTATCTTGACCAGGTCTTTGGACTGAGATTTGAGTCCTCAGTTAGATGCCACCAAAAGGCATCATTCTGCTTTGCTTCTTGTTGAATCTCACTTTCTGATAAATTCACAGAGAAATGCTGAGTTTCCAAAGAAATTTTTGCCTCTCCTCTTTTAGGATGAGCTTTCTGTGTATTAAAGCTCTGAACTGAGGGGGAAACAGGTCAAAGTGGGTTATGGTAAAGGGAGATTCTGAGGAGGTTGAATCATGTCATGAATTCTGATGGCATGAAGTGTCACTGTAATGTGAAACTGCATCTTGAGTTAACCAGTGACTAGTCCTTTATACTTTCAAGGAAAAATAAAAAATTTCTTTCAGAATGGAAATTAATTGTGATAAAAAAGCTTGCTGAGACACACATAATACCTCTTTTTTTTAAGAGTATGGTACTTAACAGAATTAGTGTTAGAATAAACTAGGGTTGTTTAACAATTATTAATAGGCTACCAGTATACACAAATATCTTAAATGGTGATACCAAACTTACGTTCAATTTTGTGGGCAGTGGAGTAGAAAGTATGTTACACTTGGACCAAATTTTTTTCATTAGGTCATTTCTTCATTTCAGGTAAGTTATACATCAGATGTTTAGTGACTTCTAGTGAAGGAAACAGTACTCATGAGGAATAGCTTTCTGGTTTTTATGGATACAGTCATGTCTCCTGTATAGAATTGCAAAGCTGCTTCCACAGTGTATCCTGGCGGAGCTCACACAGCTGTGTGGTAATAAAAATCTCTGTTTTGTTGGTAAAGTATATTCAGAAATCGTTTTCCACCTTAACGTGAAGCTGGTCTGGGTGTACTAATGAATCTGTTTCTGAAACGGTTCCTACCCTGTTTGTTCTTGAAACCCAGTGTGAAGGTGTTTTAGAGCTGTGATGTCTTTCACCTCCTCCATATTCCAGCATGAAATATGCACACCTCTATAACCATATTCTGTTAAAGTGTTGGAGAGAGAGTAGATGTCAATAGAGTTAAGGTCCCATATCTTCTGTAAGTTAAATTAATTTGATGTGCTCAGGAAACTGGAAAACTAGACCATATTTGGAATAACCCTTACAGTAATTTGAAGATGCATGGAAAATTAAGATATTTTAAAGAAAATAATCATTCAGTGTAACTGCAGAACAGAAGACATTGCGTTGTTTTAACAGTAAGATCAACGATGCATATATACATGCTAGAACAGTGTGTTCAAGAGACAGAGCTCTTAAGCAATTCATGCAAAGCAAGGTGTCCTATCCACTGGCCCTTGTTTCTTCTGTGTGCTCTTGCACATACAAAAATTATGTCTTATACTTAAATAACGAAGGAGCATCAGGCCCTGCTGTTTAGGTGCTATATAAGTTATCATGCTGGTGTCCAGCTTTCACTGTAGAAAGGTATGAGTTTCCTTGAAGTCCTGACCCATATTTGCCAGCCCTGTGTCTTGAAGGTGTCTCAGGTAGCATCAAGTGCTTGTGTATGGGCCAGTGAGTTTTGCCCAATGTGAATACGTAAAAAAACTTCTGATCCAAAAATCTGGAAGCGTTTAGCTGAAAATACTTAAAAACAAAACAAAACAAAAAAAGCCTGGCCAGATTGAGTTTCTGCTTAGTAATTTGCTTCATATTCTCTTAAACCTGTTCTCAGTCTGGAGGGAAAAAAAACTTTAAATTTTGTGTATGCAGTGGAAGCAGAAAAAAGCATCCTTTGAGTTATGTCCAGGAAAATAGAAGGGAAATCAGTTAACTTGAAAATAATATTTTTTCATGAGTAGGTTTTTTATTCCTTTCTTCTTTAAGAATCTTTTGTTATACATGTACAGTTCAATAAAGACATTAATTCATTTATAACCAAATAGAGACTGTTGCATGATCAGATTGTTCAGGCTTCAATATTGGTGGTCATACTGTATAGTGAGAATTTTGAGTAGAGGTGGCTCCTTATATTTATTTACTGACTGTTTAAGTTAATAAATGGTAGTCTTAAAGTAGCAATACATAGAGAAGCTGTGGAAGCCTTTTAATTTGATTTTTCAGACAAATTTTCATTTTGGTGTTTTCACAGCCCAGTTAGTTCCTCAGAGAGTCCCAGCTCCAGAAGAGTTGCAATGAGTTAAAATGTTGGTTGAGTTTCATTATAAGAGTATGAAAATTAAACTGAGTTTCAATAGTATTGCAGCAGATTATCTAAAACCTCTGTTCCTATTGAATTTTTTTTTTTAAGTGGAGCTAATATTTTTTTTAAGTGGAGCCAATGAAATTGTGGATATAATTAGCTCATCACAAAGGTGAAGGGTAAGTTCTTTGAGCTTAAAGGAAAGGAAAATGCTGGAAGGAAAATGTTGCTTCTTCAACCTTTTTTTTTTTTTTCATTAATATTCATTACTCGGTGATATCCTTACAGATTGGTCTTAAAATACTCATTTATAACTCTTACACAGATCTCTGGAACTTGGGGATAAGATTTGTGGGATTAGAATTGTATTTTCACTCTCCTCAAGCTATTTTCCTTCATCACATTATCTGGGATATTAACAATATGACCTTCCTGATTTTTTTAATTTTTAATATTTCAGATCTATTCTAGTCGAGAACTTGAAGAAACGTTGAACAAAATCAGGGAAATTCTCTCAGATGACAAACATGATTGGGATCAGCGAACTAACGCGGTAAACTTTTTATCTGATTTGAAGTTTGGGTGGGTGTATTTCATAAAGCACAGACACCCAGATATTTTAAATTTTTTTTTTTCCTGAAGTCATTACATTCCATGTAATGACAGAAATTTTCATTTTAATTTTTACACCTTGAATTTCTGTATACCAAGTAAATTTGAATATTTTTTAAGTCTAAAATGCATTTTTGCTGACATTTAAGTGGAAGCTTTTCTAAAAGCCTTTATATATGTTTAAGTTTGGCATTTATGTGAAGTTACATATTCTACAGGTTAACTACTAGCATTAGTACCTCTTGTGTGCACCTATGAAAAGTTCCACTTACAGGGTTAAAATGTTTCTGTGTATGTACCATTTATATTTTTTAACCAGGTTTATGGCATCTTAATGTTTGTAAACAGGTATGTGAACAGAATTATGTGTTTGTGTATTTGTATTCTGGATTCTGAGGTGTTTTTTTAGCTCTAGAACTTAATATAAATTTTTAAAGTTTTTTAAAATTACTGCCATATATTTTGAAAATTCTGCTTTAAAGACATGCCTACGTGTATTTTTGCATAGTGAAGCTGTTCCCTTTTTTTTATTTTGAAATGCATATTGGCAGTGTCCTAACCCAAATATGTTAATTTTTTTAGCTGAAGAAGGTTCGGTCCTTGCTTGTTGCTGGAGCCGCACAGTACGATGGGTTTTTCCAGCATTTACGGCTGTTGGATGGTGCTTTCAAGCTGTCAGCCAAGGATCTCAGATCCCAGGTGGTTAGAGAAGCCTGCATCACTGTAGCGTAAGTACAGTTCATGTGCCTTTGTGTTCCTTGCTAGGTGTTAGTATGGGGTTGGTTTAGAGGTGGTTTATCCGTGTTCCAGGAGAGGTTCTCTTGTTGGACTGCTGTACACTGTGACGGATAAAGAGTCAAGTCAGAATCTGAAGCCACACAGAGGAAAATAAATGCTTAAAGAAATTTGTTCTCTGAGGGAATACGTGTAGTTGATAATCCTATAACAAATTGTATGTGAATAACCAGTTATCATCATTGCAAGGTCATCATTAGTGCAGGTTAATACAAACTGCTGTGAATAATATTGGGAATTTCTCTTAGGATCACTTATGCTTGGGTGATTGGCACAGCACTTCACTGGCACCGCTTGTAAAGACAACGTGAACAGCACTGTAGTGGTTTGAGCATAGAGCATTTTGCTGAGGTAACACCTCTCATGGAATCATGGAATGGGTTTGGGTTGGAAGGGACCTTAAAGGTCATCTAGTTCCACCCCCCCTGACAGTGCAGGGATACCTTGCACAGGACCAGGTTGCTCAAAGCCCCATCCAGCCCAGCCTTGAACACTTCTAGGGTTGTCTCTCTAGGCAAGAGACAGATGACCATGATAATTTTAGAAGCTGTGACTAAACTGAAATTAAATCTTCACAGTTAGCAACTCGTGGACTCCTTTAAATTCAAGGGCAGAGAGGAAAACCAGAGTAGTCTTTCCCCTTTCTGTGTTGGCCATTACTTTTTTTATCCTCTGGAAAGACATGAATGTAACCACTGATTTTCAGTGGCCATCTGAAACAGGAACACCACAGAGTTCAACCTTGCTATTCTGGACTCCTGTTTGAACAGACCAAGGGGAAATGTTGAAGCATACAGCTGCCCTTTCCAAGGAAATCGAGACTTTGAGAAAATAATAGTAACCTTTCCTAACATGAAGTCAGGAGCAGTGTAAAAGTACTCTGCAAATGTTCTCCTGCAGGCCTAACAACCTGGAATTTTCCTTGATCCCTAAACCCTTGACATATTTGATGTGTCATTTGCTGCTGGCTACAAATTCTTTTTATGTATATATAGTCTTCCTGCATGAAAGAAGCATTTGTTGTCATGAACGGACAGTTAAATTACTGTGTGTGGCATGTGTTTTTATATTTGTTAAAACTGAAAACATAACCTTTAACAGACAAGGGAGTCAAATTTTATGGTTGGCTGATTGTGGTGAGTTCAGTAGTTTTGCCTGAATTCAAAAGTAAAAAAAAACCTCAATAAATTATTAAAAATTTTAGATGTATACATCTCAAAGTGGTTAAAAAGCAGAAATACAGTGATACTGCATGTGGACATGAAAATTTAGGCTTTCCAATTGTAGTATTTGTTTTTCATTATGAAATAAAGTTATTCATGTTTGGTTTCTTAGCGTGCTTGGAAATTGTGAAACTGGGAAATTCTGTTGTTTGAAAAAATGAATCTTTAAAATCCACTATGAACTTCATTATTTTAAGGCTAAGAAATTAATGTATGTTTTTTCTAAACAGCCACCTTTCAACTGTTCTGGGAAACAAGTTTGACCATGGCGCTGAAGCAATTGTGCCTACTCTTTTTAACCTGGTTCCCAACAGCGCCAAAGTGATGGCAACCTCTGGGTGCGCAGCCATCAGGTTCATTATTCGGGTAGGTGTTCCTCTCTCACTTTGCCTGCTAGGAATTTTCAAGAAGTGGCTCTTGGCAGAGATAACAGCTATACTGAAATACAGGTTTTTAAATCATTCTTTTAACGGAGTAGTTATGTTTCTCGTGGGTTGTTGCTATGACATAAGTTTCTCTGTGTGTAAGCCTTGTGATCTATTTTCCCATGGAAGAACATCCTTTTGCTGTTCTTTTACTCTGTATAAGCTTTCTGTAAACAAAATATCTGGTGTTCCTCAAGGACATTTTTAGAATTGCCCTGCTAGCTCCTGAGAGTGGGGGAAGGAGCTGAGAGAACTTTATTTTTCTGGTATTGTAAGCATTCTCGACATTCCTGTACAGAGCAGTGAGGAAGAAAACATCTGGGCTCTGTACCTGGGCACATTAGCCCGAAACCTTATGATAATGGAGTCATTTTAATAAATCATATTTAGCCTTCTGATATTATTGTCAAGAGTCCTTTCTTCAATGCATGGACCACGACGATAGTGGGTGGACAAATGCTACATATCATTGAAACCAATTGGCAGCATTGTCGTAGTAAAGATGGAAGAAAGGTATGAAAAGTAAGTCTGCTTCCATGGTTTTGGGGTTTTTTTTTGTAATGTGTTAATTGAAAAAAGACCAAGTGTGTTTCAAAGGGTAACTGCTTTTAACTGCCTTCTTGGAAAAGACAAAGTAAGCTAGTAGCTAAGAAACTAGTGAGAATTTGAATAATGCAAACAACAAAACAAAGGTATTTCTTTCTACATATACACTCCCCCCCCCAAAAAATTTGGAACCATGGAGTTAAAGAGGCTACACATACATGGCTACATCCAGATCAGTTCAGAAAGCACAAGTTCATGAAAGAAAAATCCAACAGAGACTTGAATTTTTAAATTCAAGAACTTTCTAAGCTGAGTCCCCAAACCTATAGCATATGGAAAAGAGGAGTGCTCTATCCTAGCTGTTTTCTACTGAATGTTCTTTGAGCATCTACTGACTGGTGTCTCAGGCAAGATACTTAGAGTTTTGGGACTTGTACTTGTGGGAGTTCAGGGCACAGAGAATGTTTGTCTGCCCGTTTTGAGAAGCCCTGATCCTCAGCAGAACACCTGCTTTTAACCTCTGTCCCTGGAGAAAATTTCCAAGACTTTGGGATGAGTTAGAATCTACAAGTGTGTGGATTAGATAGTGGTAGTGCTAGATAGTAATGTAGTTTATCACAGGGTGAGAAATGTAGAGTTTTGAGATTTTAGTATGGAAGTAGATAGGAGACAAGATTGAGGATTTTGAGCGTTGTCTCATTTCCGTCTTGTTTCTTCATCTACTCCATTTTCTGCAGTGTTGGTGGCACAAAATTATTGGTAAGAGAAAGCCATAGTGTAGGTATTGCGCGAATAGACAAATAAGAGTTATTGGTAGAAAGGTAGAAACAAAGTACGTTTTAAGAGTTAATTGGGTGAAATAGCTTTAAAAGACCTTGAATCTGTGTGTCTTGTGACTATTTTGTGCCTTGCTTGTGATGTGCTAAGTCTGGTCCACTAGAGGCTTCTGATAAGAGAGAAATAAATAATAGACCAAAGACCAAAAAACCAAGAGTCTTGTCCGTCTTCCATTGCTAGCACAGAACTCACAAGGGGAACTCCCCTCATAGAGCCCGTGGCTGGGCGGGGGGGACACGGTTCCACACCATTGTCGGTTCCACCGAAAACCCGACATGTACTGGTGTTTTTGTGTTTCACATAGAGTGGGAGATAGCCTGTAGTTTCTACTTTAGAAGTTGTGGTGTTCTTAATGCCAAGCACTTACTGCAATTTACTGTGATCTCATTGGTGGTTTTCATTCTGTAAGCTGTTGGAAAACCTGAGAGGTTTCATCACTTACACCTTTTGTTGCCATCTTCAGTATGGTTTGGAATGTGTACTTGGTCTGTCTGTGCCTCTGAGAATGTGCTCTGAGACCTCTGCATGCACGACCTGTGCATCAGCACTTGGGCTAAGACAAAATCCCTTGGCATTTTTTCCCCAGACTCTTACACTGCACTGTGCGATGGCACAGACTTGAGAGTGAGAGAAGGAATACACCTTACACAGGATAATTAAAGTTGTGAGAGAACAATACCATTTGCAGTAGTGTAAGACAAGCTCAGGCATGTAAGAAATTACAGACATTCATCAATTACATTAAATTGGACTTATTGATTCAGTTCATTTGAAGACAAGCTTACGCATCAGCTGTAGCTGCCCTGATTTTGTTTAAATTTCTGTTCTCCTTAGCTGTGACTTAACATAGTGGATTTGAAGCATAAAGATATGAAAATTCTATCCACAGTGTTCAAATACCCAACCAATAAATGGCATGTGTGAGGTTTTTTAGCAGAAAATAAAGATCTTAGAATTAAATATAAAATAGAAGTGCAGCCCCATGCCTCTTTGGACTAAATAAGTATTGGTCAGGGGGTCTTCAATAATTGAATACTTAGAACCCAAGCTACTGCAGTTTTTGGAGTCAGTGTTTTACTCAAAGGCTCCTAGCAGCATCCAGTGACAGCCAGTTCAGTTCCTGGTCCTGTGTAATTGCTGTAGAGTGAGACTGCATAAAAACAGTGGTCTTGTAGACCTTCATCTCATCTTTGTGCCTTCATTGGATTTCATATTTCTTCTCCAGGAAGTTCTTACACTGCAGTCTGCTTTCTCTTTCTTGACTGTTAGTACATCAGAAAGCCAATTACAAAAAAAAGGGTGGAGGAGGCAGGGAGGGAATCATTGAGAGATGGCATGGTGGCAGAAATCTTTTACAGAAGGAAGTGGGATTCAGGTTTGTCAACTGATCTTCAAGGTGGTTTGCAAGGAAGCATGTATCATTACGTCCTCAAAGGAGTAGTGGATGAAGAGTGACATGTTAAAAACTGAATGAAAGCAAGCCTGAAGCTTTGATTCCTTTGCAAAATACTGTCTAGAAATTACAACATCGATAGCTCCCAAGACGTTGAATGTACAGGTTCCTCCATCTGTAAAAAACTTTATTTTTACCCCTGATTTGCCCATTGTCCCTTTCTGGAAGTCATATACCTCTTTTCAGTTTGTAATCTATGCAAAACACAAACAAACCCCCCAAAACTGGGTTTAAAAGTATATCAGGACAAACAAATGTAACTGTTAGGCTCTTCCAGAATTTTTGATGAATTCTTTCCTAATTCTAAAATTAGCAGTACTCTGTGAGCTGATGATTATCTCTGCTTTTTTTTTTTTTTTTTGTGATTTGTGTGTTTATATCTTGCAGCTGTGACACATGAGAGAGTAAGAATTCTTCAGTACTGTACTTCTTAAGATCTTGGATTTTTTTAAATTAGCCTACTGTTTCACACTGTATTGGGGACTGTTTACTGTAGATATTTAATCAAGAAAGCACTAAAGAAATTAACTGAAAATGGATTTGTTGAACCACATTGCTCTTACTTGGAATTAAAATTGTTAATGCTTTGTGTCTACAATTAGTTAAGAAAAGCTGAAGTAAGGCAGCTTTAATTCTCAATTCTGTAGTGCATTTCGATTTAATGTAGTTTATCTTATGCATAGTTGAATAGTTTTCTTCTCCCATCAGGTGTTTCCATATAAATTATATATATAAGGTTGCTTATATGTCTATGCTTTTATTACTTTATTAATGTATTTTGCATTAAAGGAAATTTTATCCTTGTGGTACTAATCATGCTGATCCTTCTAAGAATGGCCGTATCTTCATATTCATTGATTCACGTTTTGCTCTATAACCCTGACTTTTAAGATGGCTACGTCTATTACTTTTTTTTTCCTGTGGCAAAACTAAAATAGCATCAGCTTTCAACTCCTTTGAGGAGACAGCTACATTTGAACTTCTTATATTACTTTTGACAGCAAAGTATTGCATATTATGATGTGATTGTTGATGACACTGGAAGTGGTTTTTGCTTGACCTTTTGGAAGAAAATAGCTTTAATTAATTGATACGCTAAAAGCAGTCTTTCATTTAGTAGTATTCTATGATTTAGTTTTGGTAAGCATTTTAAATTATTGCAGTTTTTATTATGTTGTTAATTCTATTTGAATTAATTAGTACAGCACAAATTCAGAATTCAGGAATGCTTTTCTCATTAACTGCTTTGTCCTTTTTTTGTCAGCACACTCATGTGCCACGACTCATACCTTTAATAACAAGCAACTGTACCTCAAAATCAGTTGCAGTTAGAAGGTGAGTACATTATGAATGAAAATTACCAAAGCTGTTGCTTTTTAAAATATTATTGTTGTACATTGAAAATTAACAAATTAGGAGATTTGTGGCCATAAACTTTGAACACACAAAACTATTAACCAGTAAACTGCAAACTACAAAAATTAATTTCAGCCTTGAGACAGTGGCAGCTACGTTAGGACACAGAACATCCGTGTGTTGTGGTGTTCAGCAGCTCAGCTACATCTCCAGCGTGTTGCTTTCTCTGAGAACATGACGCTTGAACACTTGGATTGGCTCTTGAAAAAATTGGTTTTTGACAGTGTCATTTTCAGCACCGAATCACACAAAAGCAGTTAATGCTGTTTCTGGACCGACACTAGTCCTGAAAGTGATGTCACTGTGTGTATGCAGGAAACAGCTTGAGCATCTGAATTACTTTCTTTGGGTCTAAGCTACTTTTGCATGCAAAGCAAGTGTTACCTCAACCCAGATTGTACTGACCTGCCACAACTTCCAGGTTGACGCAAAACAATTCACAGGGCTTCAGTGCCTTCTCATGCTGTGGCTTTATTGAGGAATATTAGACTGTAGGTGGCTTTGGTACTACAGTTCACAATCCAGTGAGCATCAGTGAAGGCATTGTCTCCATACTGCTTTCATTCTTTTGGAAAGGTAACAAAACACTAGATTGGTTGTAATAGTGAAAAGCATTTCGGGGTTTCTTGCCATGCCTTGCTGGTGTCCAAAGGATTTGGGCAGAATAAAAACCAAATTTGTCCCTCCAGAACACGTCAAAAATGCTGAATAACCAGAAAAAGTGGTAGTTTCAGGCTGTTAAGTTCGTTACATGTTTGAAAATTGTAATATACACCTCTCTAATCTGTGTCAGTTTGATTTTTCGTCAGGCTCTAGCTTCAGACATAGTTTAAAAGTATGCCTTTTGTTAATGGCAGTTTGCTAAATCAAGATTCCCAAATTAATAATGAATACAGTTACATATCTTCATTAATACAGCGCCAGAAAATCTTTCACAGTGATTTCTATATGCAGAGCCCTCTGCTAATGGTGTCATGTTTTCCTTTATGCTACATGCTCAGTAGTGACAGATGGAGGGATGGGAATAGTGTTTGGGACAGAAGTATACCGCCATAGAAATACTATATTGTGTCTTTAACATTTATTTTTTATATTAGGATTTTATACTCTGTATGACTTTTTAAACTTCATTAATTTTTGTCTGTTATTCTGGAGCTAATACAGGTAACATAGGGTATGTGTAATAACATGACTTGAACAGCACATCGTTAATTGAACCAAGCCTGCATGTTTGCTTAATATACAGAATATTTTACCTTTCAGTAAGGTGACCAGTGCCCTTATTTGACAGATAAAGGTACTTTTATTTCGTTTATTTCCCTCAGGGGGAAGAGTAAAGTTAGTGTTTATTCCATGAGCACATCAGAGAAATGAGTAATTACGACTTCTGTTCTGTGTTTCTAGGCGCTCCTTTGAATTTTTAGACCTGTTATTACAAGAGTGGCAAACACATTCACTGGAAAGGTATGGGCCAGTATACTTCTCCCCCTAAAGTAAACTGCTAATGTAATTTAAGAAAGAAATATTGTCATTGAATCCTTTAATTGGATTACTTTGTTCAGTGTTGGCCAACCTTTCTGGCATAGACAGCCTTTCTAGCACAGCAGGTCATGTGGCTCATTCAGGTGCCAGGGGGAAGGAGAGCTGTGTGTTCCAGCCTTGGCTTCCTGTAGCTTCTCTCCTTACCCTCTGCCTCTCCTATCCTGCATGTGAGCAATGCATACACAGGTAAGCATATGTCTTTCCTCCTGGAAGGAGGAAATCTGTGTGTTTGCTATGAAAGAGGGCAGGTGGGCTTAGGCTGGAGGACTTTTTGTGGTAATGAGTAAGGGCACATTGTGGCTTCTCCAAATAGATGAGAAAACAGTACGTGCATCAGTTCTGCAGGATGGTCACTGTAAACCTGTAAGGGTAAGAGCAAAGAGACTAAAGGGCATCCAGAAAAGGCTCTGAAGAATTCATCCAGCTCCACAGTCACATTGCTGCCCCCGAGGGTGCTCCTGATAAAGGGAATCATGGGGAAATCATTTATGCCAAAGTGTCTAAAAAAACCCACAAAACTCACCACCTCACCCCCACCCCCCAAATAACAAACCTCCTGCCCAAAACTTACCTTGATTTAAAACTTGTTTATCTTCACAAGTTGTGTTGTGATGGGTACTTTGCTGTTCCTTGAACTTGTATTCAGGTTTAGAACTTGTATGCTGAAAGCTTTTCAGAGCTGAAAGAAAACTTATGGTCTTAATTTTTCCCCTTTTCTTACTATTAATATAATAGGGGAGGTAGTTTTTCCATTTCAGGAAGGCAGATGTCTTTAAAAAGGTATTTAAAAATAACATTTTAAGTGTGATAGGTGGGCGTATGTGAGAAAAGTAGATTAAAATCCTTTTAGATTGAAGGAGTATGCTGACCTAAACCTTTACAGAAGGTACAGTTATGTCATCGGTATGTTTAAGTGTTTGTTTACTGCATATTTTGGAAAGAACTAGCATTGCAGCTGTTTCTTACTTGGTGAAATGTTAATTAAAGTGTAAAGCTACTGCTTAAAATTAGGAGTAGCAAAATAGCATGAAGAATGTCTTTCTTCTAGGCATGCAGCTGTCTTGGTTGAAACAATCAAGAAGGGCATTCATGATGCTGATGCAGAAGCAAGAGTGGAGGCAAGAAAGTGAGTTTGGATTAATTTTGCTCTGAAAAATTGCATGTGCTAAATGAGTGATAGAAGGCTCTAATCCAAGGTGAGCTGCTATCCATGGCTGAAGAGGATACAAGCAAGTTTATTTGAAAACTGATGTTTCTGTCCTGAATTGCTACCTAGTTTATTTTGCAAAAGACATTCTCAAAACTGAGTGAGTCAATACAGTTGTGGATTTCATGATTCCACTGAAGGAAGAGTTAGAAAGGTTGATATTGCTGCATAATCATTCTGCTTCCATTAATTAAGTCTTTAAACAACTGCAGCACTTTGACTAGTGAGAAGGCCAGAAAACAATTCCTTTTGCTTCCCCACACAACTGGTAAGTGAATGTGAGACATGCAGAGGATAGATTTAAGTTATTTTGAAAAGATGAATTCAGTCAATGTAACTGGTTTCTTTTATGACTTGATGAGAAATGCTGGCTTTACATACTCTCAGTTCCTTTCACTCACATGGTTCATTCTGTAATCTTTACTTCCTGACTCCACCCTTTAAAGAAAGTACTGAGCATTTACATGTGGTTATTCTTTTTTGCAGGGCTTATCTGGGTCTTAGAAATCACTTTCCTAGTGAAGCTGAGACTCTGTACAATTCTCTGGAGCCACCCTATCAAAGAAGCCTTCAGACCTACTTGAAGAATTCTGGCAGTATAGCATCTCTCCCTCAGTCAGACAGGTCATCCTCTAGCTCACAGGAGAGCCTCAAGTAAGGGTCACTTCACTGTTTCTGAGCCAAGAAATAAATGCAGTTTCTCAAAAGCAAATTGGCAAGATTCCTGGTGAATACAGAAAAGCAGCAGTTTTATTTTGTGACTTCTAATTTTTTTAATAAAGATTTCTCCTATGGTGTTTTGCTATATGACAGTGTTACCCCAGAAAGGTGAAAAGTATAGGCAGTCTTTAAATGGATTTTAGAATGCTGTATTCATATATTAATTCCTAATCAGCTGCTTTAAACAGCAAAATATATTCAAGGTTCATATTGATGTCCAGCATTCTGATGTGCTGAATTGGTCTAGGAAAGCTATAATGATGTAATTCCTTTTTCATCTCTTTTCACTGGCAAGTATGAGAAAGGAACATCAACAATGAGATTCATTGGAGACTGGTTTGGGCTTTTTTTTCCCTGTCTTCACAGTACTGAATATGTATTAGCAGTATTTTGCAGCTCTGCCGGTTACTACAGAGAGCGTCTGTGCTGCAGTCAGTGATATATTAAAATGCATAGACAATCTTCAGCTGAATAAATTAAAGTTTTCTTAGGTACCAATAGAAAAAGAAATCTGCTGGCTTTTTGGCAGAAATGTGAAGAAGTGGTAGTAGTACTATGTGGTGATTTTTGCCTTTAAATGCTAGAAAGCTTCCTCAAAGTATTTCAGCCTTTTAATGTTTAAGATCTTCATTACAAAAACGAAACAGCTCATCTGCTCACTTTTTACTTTTTACTTGAAAGCAAAGACTTTTTCTTACATGTTGGAATTTGCTTTTTTTTTTTTTTTGGCTAATGTCTTAAATACCAGAGGTTTACCTTATCTTTCCTGATACTTGTAATTATAAAAAATTGTTTAACAAATAATTGTCTGTGATGCAAGCAATTGCCAGCACTTCCTTTTCCACAAATGTTTAGTCAAAGATTAAATATTCTTGTTTAAATTAATCTATGTTCCCCATCTGAAAATAAAAGTGCTGTTAATAAGTTACTGGTAAAAGACTGTTAAAAACTAAATTACAGGGAAATTAGAATCTTAAAATACTCTTAAATCTTCAAATGTTGCTTCCCATATTGCAAGATGTGTAAGTGTAAGAGTACAGAAAGTGAAGGGTAAAATAAAAAATGAACAGAAGAGGTGATGATATTGGAAATTAATGAAATTTTAATTGATTTATTACTAACTTTGCATTCAGATGGATGTTTTTACTCTGTTACCCAAGATTTTTTTTCTAGCTTTTAGTATTAGATGCTGAATTCCCCCTGTATAGACTAAATTAGGAAACGTGGGTATGATTTTCCTAAGAGTCTGATCCTCTGTGATTTTTGACCACCTGAACTTACATCTCATACAGATCATTAATCCAAAATTGTTTTAGACAAGATGGAGGAATGAGAGAGAAATGTGGTGACTTCTGCCTACCTGTATGAAACTGCTTACATAAAATAGTGATTGCAGTAGATTGTGGCAGTTGTCTGGGACTTGCCATTTGGAGCAAGCTGTAAGGTCAGGAGCTCTACCTCAACCTCCTCACCTTACCTGAGGCAAAGTACCTTCAAAACTTTAGTTAGTCATGTCAGAAAAGCAGGTTTATTCAGAACAAGCTGCAAACACATAGTCTTCTGTGAGGATTTAGGTAATGGTGCTGACCTCTGTATTACTGCTGAGCACCTGAGCTAATAGCTGGGGTCAATACACAGTGTGAGCCATCTCTTTTCTCTCTGCTTTTAAGTTTAAAAGTAGAGGAATTATTTTTACTAAAGCTGAGACACTGACTCGAAATTTGACTATTGATGAAATACTCAACTATTTCATCAAATACAAACTTTCCCCATCAGATATTTAACCAATGAATATGCTATTATGTTTCCTTCTACCAGTCTTTTTCTTTTCCCTGGTCTCTCCAGCTGCATTTTACCCTTCCAAAGCAGGCCAAAGGATGGGCTCATAATTAAACTTGACTAGACTGAAAGACTGTGCTTCAGTAACTACTCGTTTTTGCAGTGGGAAGGTAATGAAGGCAAAACCTAGAGGAAAAGAGATGGGATTTTTCTCCTTTTATGAACTGTGGGAACCTCTGCATTCCAACAGAGGAAATGGAGTCTAGCGGCTTGGAAGCATCAACATTTCCTTTTTTAATTTATAACTTAATTCTTGAGACATCTGTGACTGGAGAAGGCTTATGAGTTGGACACCTGTTTTTCTTGTTACTGAAGACACCACTTCCCATAATGTCTTTCACAAATTAATTTTTTCACAGATTTTTGGGTAGCTCCCACTACTCTTGTTTGATGGGTGATTTATAAGATCAGCCCTGTGGTAAAACCTCATACTGACCACCTTAAAAGTTTCTGTGACCTAGTCTGGAATGCTTGAACTTTGTTAGCAAAGTGAGCCTGTCGGTAGCTGAAGGATTAGTGCTTTGTGATAAAGATGTAATTTTATAAAATATAAAGGATAAGATAATTCTGGTTTTCTTATAATTTTCTATTTAAAGTATTTATCTATAAAATATGCTGAGAAGGTTGAAGGGGAGAAAAGAACAGAATTTTTTTTTCCTCTTTTATTTTTGACTCTTGCATCTGATACATGAGACTTACTGAATTTATCGACTTTTTTCAGTCGGCCTCTATCATCTAAATGGTCTGCAGCCAACCCAGCATGTCTTGCAGGCAGAGGTAAGGTGGTGGTAATGTAGTGCAGTGCATAGTTATTGTTCTTCATGTTCTTTGAATTAAAAGTTCTAAATGCAGCTTAAAAATGGACTGTGTCAGCATTAACCTGTTTCCAAGATAAATAATGGTATGTGGCATTACAAACTGTACCTGGAGCTCAGATCACCTCACAGTCACTTCACATTTTATGTAGTTTCAGTTGTTTCAAGTATAAGACATAATTCAGTATGAATTGATCCTCTGTCCTGGAGTTTTGCCATTGAACAGTCAATCTCAAAGAAACAAAACATTATTCTTTGGTCTGTTCATGGTTAGGCTTATGGCAATTAGAAATTAAAGGCTCACGTCTGTTTCATCTGTTCCCATGTAGATGTTGCTCTTTCTAAATAAATTAATAAAGAACAACAGCCAAACAACATATTTGTAATTCAAAGAGTTTAATTATGTGTTTAGTTTTTGGAATTTAATAACTTCAATGTCTTTTCCCATAATATCCTAGTAACTCTTTGAGAGTAAGTTGTTGAGCTGATTTTTACAAATGGACTGTAATTAAGAGTGGATACTGAAACTGGTAAGGGGAGTCAAGTTTAGAAGACCTAAAACCATGGTTAAAATTAAGCGAATAGTTAAATTCAGTAAATAATAGGAAGTGAATACGAAAATACTAAAGATTAGACCCTAAAACATTCCAGAGTACACATTCAGCTCAACTGTCTATGGCTTTACCTTAGCTGAAGTGTGGGGATTTTTTCTTCCTTCAGTATCTCAGGGAAGGATGTGAAGTTTCTTTCATTTGTGAATCATTCAATAATGTAATAAATCACACAAAAGTTCAGAATTATGTCATTTGTGCTAGGGTGCGAACAGACAGTTTGCATTAAATAATGCTAAAATTTCATGCTGAATAAAGATAAATACTACCGTAAAACAAGCTGTCGGTTTTTATATGGAATTCATGGCAAGACCAGGTCTAGTTTGCTTTTTAATCTCAGTAATTCTTGGTTTAATACCAATTTACGCTTTTTTACATAGTTTTTCGTGCTTTCTTACAAGCATGGTGCAGTAGTAGAAGATGTTCTTCTTTAAAATATCATTCATTTTCTTCAATATCAACTCTCTCTTGTTTTTTTTTTCCTGGTAGTTTCAGGCAGCAGCAAGGGCATGCCGGGCCCAGGCACCCTGCAGAGGTCTCGCAGCGACATCGACGTGAACGCTGCCGCAGGTGCAAAGGCCCGCCATGCTACCGGACAGACAGCTGGGGCTGGGCGCCTCTCAGCAGCTGGGCTGCCCCCGGGGTCCTACGCCTCCCTAGGTAAGGGAAGCACCTCTGCGCTGCTCTGAGAGGTTTTTGTGGTTTTCTTGATCAAAAAGTTACAGTGCAATACTCCTGTATTTGAAAAGCAGTCATCATTGTTAGTAGCACTGGTGTGTTGCAAAAGAGCAGGTGTTCTGAAGTAAGTCGCAAACTTTCCTGGATGCTTTATTTTTCTTGTGCTGGAAGAATGCCAGTGCAAAGAGTGTGTCCATACTATGCTCTCTGAGTGTCTTAATCTAGAATTAATATTAAGTGTTGGAAGGAGCAGTACCTTTACTTAACAGCACATGGTGATCATGCCTTTTTTTGTTGGTAAAAGTAACAGGGAAATGAGTGTGAGAGCTTTTGATTTTCCATTTTTCTCAGCTCTTCAGGTGTTTTACAAGACTGCTAAAGAGATACCCTGGCAGTAAGAGGTGGCTTCTTCATGAAAAAGAGAAGTGTTTTACACAGTAACTTTCTTCATTGAGTTCATAATTTCTTCCTAAGGGCATTGATGGAACTATGTGTATGCTTTACCTACCTGACAGTCTCCATTGATACTTCCTGTTAGACATACGAAGTGCTACAAGTGGTAAGAGTGCAGAAAAGTATTTGATAGTTGTGGTGGTGTAGGTGGCTAGAACATGCAATAAGTGGCAGTGGTAAAGGACTATGAACGTGTTTTCATTCTAAATTTTTAGTTTATCCGTGCTGTAGGGATAACAGTGGGGGAAGAGAGGTTCAGTGTTCACAAAACTGTTTTTTTCTTCTCAGCTTCTGTGCCAGCTAGACCACCAAGGACAGACATGTTCTAATGTTAGTATGGCCATAGGTGATCACAAGAGACAAAGAAACTATATAGTTCTGATTTGCATTGTCCTTGGGTAGATGTTAGCATACATGTAGGCTGTGGTTTGTGAGGGATTTGGTTGTGCTTTTTAAAACCAAACCTGAAGTTAGAAGCTATCTAAAATTAGTTGATTCTTTTTGTTATCAGGGCCCGCTTGAAGTGCTGTGAATGGCATTGATTTTAGTGTTAATTTAAAGAGTGAGCAATCTCGACTTAAAAGGAATACTTGGTACTTGAATAGCAGTTTCAGATGTGGGCTCCCTTTGATGCCCACAGAGGGGGCAGCAGAACCTTTTGGGTCGCAGGCGGACACCAACCTGAGGCTGCTTGGTGGAGGGGATAGACTGGTGGTTCCTCAGGGAAATTATGGATGGCCCCATCCCTGACAGTGTTCAACACTAGGCTGGATCAGGCTTGGAGCAAACCAAGTGGAAGGTGTTCCTGCCCACAGTAAGGAGGTGGAACTTGGTGGTCTTTAAGGTCCCTTCCAACTCAAACCAGTCTATAATTCTGGAACTGTCAATTCCTCCTAATTTAATGCCTAAAAGCCTGAAATATGTGGGATAATTATTTTGCAAGATCACACTGTTGCCTCATGTGTTTTGATGTTCAGCAAAACATATATTGAACCGCAGACAAAGCTGGCATTCAGAGAAGTAAAAGTGGTGCAGAGCATGGTGACAGAGGGAAAAGAAAATGGAAAACAGAGATCCTGCTCTGTTAATGTCTTCTGAATGCTGCTCAAATGAAGGGACTATTGTCTTAAGACTTTCACAGAAAATTAGCTCGTGATTGGAGTATTGGTTTGCTTTTAGAACATGTTAAGCAGTATCTGATTCATGCCAAGAATTTTGTAAGCAAGGGCTGAGAAGGACACAGAGGATTCCAGTGAAGTAAACAGTGGTGGATTTATGCAGGAAAATAACAGAAATAGCTTATTCTCTTTGTAATTTTTTGATTGGATAGGTCCTATTCATTTGAAGGATTTCAGTTGCTGGAAAGCTTTACCTTGGTAGCAGATGCAGTCGTGGTGAGAACAGTGTGACGGTCATTTGAAATGGCAAAATAACATAATACTGGCGAAGTACAGTAAAAGTCAAATCCTAGAGCAGACAGTGAAAGGGCAGTGGTAGTCAAGGAGACCAAGGTTTGTTTGCAGTCACTTAAAAGCAGTACTGCTTGACTGATCTTGGCTCAATCTCCTGTTTTTTGATTGTGATAATGTAATTTGAAGGATACATATCATGTAGACAGTGTGACTGTTTGTTGTGGATTAGCTTCAAAATATTGTTTACTCTTAGTTTTCAGATGGTAACCTTAAAATGAATGGAGTGCAAATCCAAGCAAGTGCCATGTTTCAGAAAGTGGGCTAACTTGTGAAGTTCTTTCCTCTGTTCATTTTAAGGGATTTATTTATAGTAGCCCAAATATGGAAAGTTAAATGACAGAACTATCAAGCTGATGCTGACCATGGTCCAAAAAGGCCTAGGCAATGTTACTTTATTTCTGTAATGCTTTCCACTTCCTTTAGGTGTTGCAGCCAATACAAAAATAAAGGACATTATCTCCTAGAGCTTGAATTTATTTTCAGCCTGGCTTGCAGAGAAACATCCACCTTTTGCTTACACAGCTACCAGATTTAAAGCCTCAGAAGGCCAGAAGCTTGTAAGCATAGTAAATCCATAATTGTGTTCACCCATGTCTTTCCTTTTCATTATTAATACAAGAACTCTTGCTTATTTATGATTTATTAAAAGACTATGCTAGAAGCAGGAGGATACTTTCTAGTTAGTTTAAGTGCGGACTATCTTTGACATCCTTAAGTATTAATGTCCTTGTTGAGGAGGCTTGCACTGTAATTATATGTCTCGTGCTAAATATTTTAATTTTGATTGTTACTGTCAGAATATTTATGCACTACCTTCCAGCTGAACTGGTAAATATTTAATGCTTTTCAACCAGAGTGAAACTTTCTCTCATTTGTCCTCTGTCTTAATTGTGCTATGTTTTTGCCTCCTGTCCCTAACCCCAGGTGGGACTTCATGCTCAGAAGCACATTGCATAAGAAATATAAATATGTGGTTCAGTAATGATATAGATATGTACCGATGCTTCAGTTACTGTTTACACCAAGAATGAAACCATTTATAAATGTTTTACTGTAAGGGTTTTCTCAAATCTGGGAAATACGGAATCAATATCCCTGTGCAGGGTACTTGTACTCTGTTTTGTAATTTTGTACCTTGCACTGAGCAAAACCAACTTTGCTTGAGGTAGCTTATACATGCATTAATTAGATAAACATGTCTGCTGTATTTAATATTAATGTATTTTCCTCAGTTAATGTTTTATGACTCTGCTGTGAACACCTTTATTCTAACACACTAAGTTTTCCATGTTTCTTTGCCTGCTTTTTCAACAAAGAGGATACTTCTGACAAGATGGATGGTAAGAAATTATTTAGTCTGTCCTCTAATTCTAATTCTAATAAATATCTAATAAAGTGTCTTTTATGTAAAAGTATTGATGTTTTATATATTTGTCTGTTCATTAACAAGTTACTATGCTGTTTCCATTAACTCCTATGTAATCTTGATGTCTTGTGTGTTATTGGTGTATTTGTCAATTTTCGTAAATGTTTAATCTGTATCAGCAACAGAAACATTATCAGAAATCTGACATTACTCCTCTTTTTTATAAAAGAAGCTCTGTTAGTTACAGAGCAGTTTTGTAATCGTTACTTGCTGATTTTAACTAGTTAAATACATGCTTGTGAAACTAATCTAGTTCCAGTTTATTCCATAGTTTTACATGTAAAGTCAATTTTTTGACTTAGCAGAACAGCACTGGGAGAGCAGAACATGCTTGACCACATAAGTATGAAAACCAGCAAAAATCAAAAAAATCTCCTCTATCAAAATCTAGCCTTGCTACATAATTTTCAGTGCCTGTAAATTCTGTAGTACAATGTAATTCTATTAAAGAATCACTTGTGAAGAAGACTACCTGTTAAATAAATACCTGTTACCAAGTATTACACTTAAGTTTTAGCATTTGCTTTTTCTTAATTCACTCTGTTACAAACACATCGAGGGACTGCAAAGCAGTTGAGCATCAAGCTTCTCATAGCAATTGTCTGTTTCAGGTGTGTGCAAATAATGCTTCACATATAATAAAGTGACAGTCCCAGCCTGCTGCTTGGTGATTGTAGTTCTAATTTATTGCTTGGGAGCACTTAACAAGTTTGCTGCTTACTTAATATTTTGTGTCACGTATTTATTAACTGTGCGTGTTTGGAAGAATTAGTAGCTTATTGGAAGCAAGTGTATCTCATAGAAATGAAAAGAGTAAGAAGGTAGATCTCTAAACCAGAATCCTGAATAATCAAAACACAGATGCTTCTTGAAAGAATTGGAGCTGTTTTTGTGCACTGAAGATGTCAAGACTAGTTCAATAAAACAAGCAGTATTTGTACAGGATAGTAGAGTCTGTATTGCTTATTTCCACGTTAATTTCCTTAGGCTATATATCCTAAGGCTTTATTTTATAACCCTAAGTAAGCTTTATTTATAGCTGTTTGTTTGTAGCTGTTATTTATAGCAAATCTTGAGCTTTGGACATTAAAATAAAGGTTCTTAGGGCCATGTAGGCTTTTTATTTTGTTCTGACCAGAAGTCACAACTAATGATATATTGCACATTTCTGTTTAAAACCAGCAAGGGAAGTGCTATACAACTGATCAGAGTAACAGGGTGGGGTTTTGTTCTAGAAGCTATGTCTAGATATGGTCTGCAAGATGGAATGAAAACAGCTTAGCAGTCCAGCTGTAGTTGTATGATACAGCTGTTCTGATGTAACAACCACCAGGAGGAACTAATCATTTTTCCTTTGCCCACTAACCTTGTCAACATATTTTTTATCTCTTCTTTTGTTAGCACCTTGTGATATTCCATTATTGATTACTGTAGGTGAACAAACTCCATAAAACTGATTTCAAAAAAGTGACTAATACTCTGTTGTTTAGCTTTTGGAGCTGCCAGTGAGCCTTTAGCCATCCTGACCAGGTGGTAGCACAAAGCTGAGAGGAACGAAAAACAGAACCACCTCTTTTAGGAGTCTGTTAGCTTGTCTTAGGTGTTGCAAAGAATCTGCCTTCCAGGATCCATCTCTGCAAGACTGTTGGATTTGGAGAGGTAGCTCAGGGTTTGAGGGGTTTGGTTTTTTGTTTGGTTTTGAGTTTTTGCAAACTGGCAAATTTGATCTGGAAAACTTTGAGGCATACATACATATTACTGTAACTGACTTCCGTGAAGAAGCATTGAAATATACACTGAACTAGTTTTTTTGGAGAGAGTTTTTAAAAATAGTTCTGTGAAGATACTGTAACATGAGAAAACCTTCCCAGCAAATCTGACTAAGTTCAGGCTAGCCAGAGACACTTAGAGATGTGTTCATCATTTTAGTTCTCTTGCAAGACAGAAATGGTAGAGAGTGAAAATAAAAATGGAAGTACTCTCCGATTTTTTTTAGGGGCATTTAACATTTTTAGCATTACTAGTATATATTTTATTCTGTAATAAGATCTGTTACAAAGGATGTTAGAGGAAGAACTGCTGATGAGGCAGGGTCCCATCAGCTCCTAGGTCCTGATGGGAGGGAGGTTTGTCTGACTCTCATGTTGTAGAAAATGAAGCCTTGTTAAGCTCAGCATACTTGTCCAAGTATATTCGATTTCAGCAAGCTCATATTCCTTCCATTTCTCTGAGCAAGACTTGATCTTGTGCATGTGTATCTTCAGAGTAATCACAGGCTTAATTCAAAGAAATCCTCCTTGCTGGCAGTTCCTATCAAATTATTACTGTCCAGTGTGGGAAACACTGTCTCTGTGTTTTTCTCTGAGGTTATGTATAATAATATGTTTCATATTTTCAGAAGAGCTTGCATTACAGTATTTCTGATGTCTGTTTTGGTCTGTATATGTAATTTTTTTCTATTGAACTTTTTGTGGCTTGGAAGGCAGTGATGTGCATTGTGTTCTTGTAAATTGCTATCAGTGTAATATGGATATATTCTTCCTTATTTTACTTCAGTTATGGAGTTGCAACATAAAAGCTCTAGCTCTCTTGACTTGATAAAATTTGTCAAGATTCCCAAGATTATTCTCAAAAAGAAATTTGAAATACATAGTATTGTTTGGAATATCATGTATTTTATTATTTTTTCTGTTTAGGAACAGCTTCTGAAGATGGTAAGAAACTACTTTGTTAGACTAGCTAATATTTTCAGCTTCGTATTTTCATTGATACAAATGAAGTTTTAAAAGTAGAACTTGGTGTTTCTTGGGCTTTGTGGAGGTTCATAACAGATATGGCTTATGGGCTAACAGCTTATGCATCTAATACTTGGTTGTCATGTAGTATTTTTTAAATTCTTTTGCTTTTATTTTAATTCTCAATTACTATCTGCAGTCTTAAGTATTGTTGGTTAATATTTCTACTGTGAAAATACAGGGGCTTTATAATTTCACATTGGTTTTTTAAAGCAAATCGTGTCACAGAATATTTCATCAAATGTGTTCATGCTCTGGGAAGCAGGTGCTACTATTACTCATCTCTGTGAGACTTGGAAGCTAATTTTCAATCTGTTATTAACATTTAAACCTGCCATTAGTGAATGGAGTAGAGACTCCAATTGAGTTAAGAGTTCATTTAACTCACAGACACAAACTGATTTATTTTACATTGATAAAACTGAAACAGGTTCCAGGTGATATTCTAACATAGTATTGAAATAGTGGCACTCTGTATTCCTAGGTTTTGGGCCAAATTCTGAATGCAGTTACATGCCTTGCAGACTCACAGTACTCAGTGGGAAAACATTGCCTTTGCACGGGGATAACTAGTAGAGTTTGGACTAGTTAATCTAACCATTCTTGCTAAGCCTATTGTTTTCTAATAGTTTAGTGAATAACCTCCTTTATCCTGATTCTCTTCTTAGAGACTGTCATCTATGGCTATTCCCCCTACTTGGATGAATAATAATTAGTTGGTTGGTCTCCAAATTCTGCTGTGGAAAGCTTAAAGAGGCTAGAACTAAGTAACAGTCTGTGTACCTAATTCTTTTAGGTCAAATATTGACTCAGCATGTCTAGAAAATATTTTAATTATGCTGTGTTTGAAAGTGTTAAGCTTGTTGAGCTAGATCCACCCTGTACAGACTTTTTGGGGTTTGTTCTTACAACTTAGAAGAATTATGGTTAGCATGGATTTGGTTTTGATTTCATTTTTCTGTTGTTTGAGAGGTTGGCTTGAGAAATGTAGTATACAACAAGACTATTTGCTTTTATGAATGATATTTGAGTTAGCTATGATTCAGACAACTGGTATCTTCCTTTCTTTTGTAATTTCTTTGTATATGCTGGATGTTACGAGGAACATGGCTAGCAGTGCAGAAAGGTTTGACCGAATGCAGGAGAATTTGTCATTTGGCATTCTAGAGAAAAGTGAATCTCTTGTTTTATTTGTAGATACCTAGTTTAATTTGTCTCTTGCTTGACTTTTCTACCTATTGAGGAGAGTAGTATTTCTTTATATCATGTTGTCATGAGAAGTACTTAAATGTATTTAGTGTTTGCAGAATGCTCTAGAAGGTTTGGGAAATCCTGTAGAAGTCTGTATGACCAGGGCCAGGAAAACAGTAGAATCTTCAGCAATAAAAAAAACAGTATTTAGATTTCTAAAAAGAGGAGTGAAGTTAGGAATAAAGCTCAGAATCCTATTGTGTAGTTTTATGACAGCAAAAGTAGAATAACAAGCTCAAGTAATCATGACTGTACCTGATACAGCAACTTAAGTCTTTACATTGTATTGTATTGCATAAATGTGCCCCTTTTTTAATGGAATCAACATATATATAAGGAAGAACTAGCTAGCCAGTCCAGGGCATTGAAGGTGTAATGTGCAAATTTTTTGCTGAAACATGTAGCATCAGAGAAGTATTTTGCTTCCTCAGCTATTAAATTCCTCAAGCAGTTCAAATTTCTACTAATTATCCCAAGCAAATTGTCACCAATTGAGTTACATTGCGCTTCTGTTATATGCAAAAAATTTAGAAAATATTAGTAAATATTACTGATGCTCTGCTTCCTACCGGGCTGTGAAAAACTGATTTAATGCCATTTTTCTTTTTTAGGTCGTATACGATCAAAGCTCTCGACCCCTTCTGTTGGTCTCGGAAATTCTAAAACAGATTCCAGAGGACGGAGTAGAACCAAAGTGGTGTCACAATCTCAGCGTATGTATTTTCTGTTTATCAGTTATACCTGATAAAGAGGCCAAATGCTTAAGAATATATTCATTGACCAATGGCTACAGTCAAAGTTAATTTAAAAAAAAAAGCTACATACTGAGTTGTTGTTCTGTGCCTTAGGTTCATCATCGCCAGACCAAAATGAAGGTATTTTTTTCAGTGTTTTGGGTCAGTGGTATTTGCATGCTTTTCTGATTCATGTTGTTTTTCTCTGGACAAAATACTAGGTTAGGTCGTAGTTTGCCAATTAAATTAGATAATGTAGCAGAAAGTGAAACCTATCCTTAAATTCTGTCTTCAATTATAACTTCTCAACATTCTTTTTCCCCCTTTTCTGACTTCCCCAACATGAAAGGCCAGTAAACATGTACTAGTTATAGAGAAGACTAGTAATAAGACTAGTAATAGAGAAGAATGGGTAGGCTGAATGGTGTCCTCATTGTTACCTGAGAGACCAAATTTTTCATTTTTTAAGAAGTCTTATTTTAGCCAGAAATACCCATTTTCACTTTAAGTTCGGCACTGCTGTAGCTCTTGGATATAAACTCCTTTTTCTTGTATTACAGCTGTTGCCTTTACTTAACTCTTCTTTGAAGGAAAAGTACTAACTCCTCACTTCACAATCAGTTACTGAGCTTGTGTACAGTCAAACGGTTAAAACAAGCAATTTAATGTGTGTCAGCTAATCCACAGTAATTTTCTGTGTGTGTTTAGTAACCAAAGCAGATCTAGCCAAGCACTCGGTCATTAATTAAAAAGACCTGATTACCTCACACTCTTGGCACTGGCTGACCTACAGCAATTCGTCCACACATCTGATGTCTCTAACAGACATTTTCTGACTAAGCTCTGTAGCATTTTCAGATTCTTATCTTTGTCTAATTAAGTGAAATGCAACTAAATTAATGAAAATAAGACAAATATATTAAAAAATTAAAATTAACTTCCCACTTGTATAAATTGTCAGATCTAATGTTCTAAACCAGTAAATTTTACCAGGTTTAAAATTTTCAATACAGTTATTTTGCTATCACTAACCATATCCACTTGAAACCCCTTAGTAATGTGTTTAATGGCAGAAGCATTTGTCTTCATAGCAATGACTGTGTCTACTGTAAATAGAATTATTTTAGAAGTCAAAAAAGCAGGTAATAGTTGGGTTTTTTTCCTGTTAGAGTACTTGCCATTCAGTTTTGCATAATTTAATTTCCCAACAAGTATATTGTCGCGGTCCGTGCGGTGAATCAGGACTCTTTGACTGCATATCAAAAGGCTTAATACGATTTATTAAAATTACTCTATAGTTCAGAAAGCTTGGGCTATATCTGCCCAGGTACAGAGCATAGATCTTTACTTCTTGCTGCCCTGTACAGGACTGTCACAAGCTACTAAATCAGAGAGATAACAATTTCCCACACATTGGCTAAGAAAGAGAAACAAACTCACATCTCTCAAGCTAGAGAGACAGGGTAGAAAAACACCCATGTCCTTGAAAACACTGCTCAGGGATTTGTTTATAAAATTCTGTGCAGAGAAAATGAACTTTCCCTGGGAAGAAAAACTTCTGCGGGTTTTCACCCGAGACTCATAAAATGTCTATGACGACACAAGCACAGTTGGATCAAACCTGATCTAGTGTTTGCAGGTTTTCTGAAATAAAGCTTTCAAACAATTTGAACAGATAAATGTAGCATACTAAAATTCAGTAGAAGTTCTCTTAAGGGTTTTGACAATGCTCTAATCCCAGAAGTGTTTGTGAAATGAGAGCCTGAAAATGAGTCATTATTGGCTGAGACATAAGTTCTGCAAAACTTGTTTTACAGATTGCTACACTGTACCATAAGCAATGAATAGGTGAATAATTTAAGAGGGAGGGAAGGTAAAGTTCCTTCTAATCCCTTTTTCCCTTCTATGAAAAGCTATAAGCAGTGTATGAAACAATTTTTTCATTAGTATTAGGAAAGTTTGGAATTAAGCTTTTTGAAAATATTTTTGTACTTTTAATAGATTTGGTAAATTTTTAAAAAGTGAAGATGTTTGATAAATATCTGGGGGAGGGGTTAAATTTAGGTAGCAATATAATAATTTAGTGATGATCACTGTCATATAACATTAAATAACTGTATATCCAGAGAAGCAAAATTAAGCCTTTCCAGTTTTTTTTTACCAATAATGACAGGGTTTTTTTTTTTCATTTTTGCACAGTATTAATGTCTAAAGAGATAAATTGATACTGAGATAACTAGATCTGACTACACGTGATAATGTATGAAAATTAAATGCATCTTTACATCTGTGAATGCATCTTTACAGCCTTTTATTACTACTTCTGTTCAGAACCGATTGCTTCAAATAGCTCATTATAACCTGTCAGTGGGGGAGAACAAGAATTCTGAGATGTTTTAAGGAAGATAAACAGGGCAAATACAAATGGACAGGTGAAGGAGAATTCTCAGGCACTGTATGCCAGCTATATTTGGGTGATGCTTCTTTATGTGACTGAAAATTTTCACAGCATTGTGTGAAGTGTGATGCTTAATGTTTCCTTAGAGGGAACATTGTTTTAGTTCCCCAGCTTATGTAATGAGAGAATAGCTTCATATTAGATTCAAGCTATTATTTTTTTGAAAACCACTGTAGCACAGATGCTTTTGTTAATATTTGGGTTACAGCTATCTTTTGTTCAAAAATCATTTTATGAAAGACTTGCAAATTTGAATGCTTTTACAAAAAATATTTTTTTAGTGTTTTAAAAGCCTTTTCTATTTTTAAATTAGCATATAGTGCTAATAAATGCCTCATTATTTTGTTCCTACCTATGGAAAAAAATGGTTACATTTTTTTCCTCTTCTTTCCAGTTTGGGTAATTCAACAGGGTCTGCTAAATTTGCATTACAGTCAACATTCAGAGAATTTCTGAATGGAAACAAATTCTTCATTTTATACTCAAGATTACTTTTAAAGAGGAAAACGAAGAATTCTATGCAAGTCTTTTCAGTTATGCCATTGTGAATTTGGTTTTTTTGTTTTGGTCATCCTCCGCACCTGCAGCTCAGTTCCTTTACTGTTGTGTCTCAAAAAACAAAGTTTTGATCTTGTCTGTAATTTTTGTTCAGCTGTTGAACTTCTTGAGTCTTTTTGGCAATGTAATATTCTTTTCAAGTAATATGCAGGCTACAGTTTCATGCTTAATTGAAATTTAATTCTTCAGTGTTGAGTTGTTGATTAGAAAGCTGAAGAATTGTAATTTGCTTGTGCAGCTTTGCTTCATCTGCTTTTTACATAGCATCTGAGTTTAATTCTTCAATTGTGGAAGCTACTTAATAGCACTGCTTTAGCATAACCCCCTTGTGGCTTTTTTTCCTGTGTGAAATGACTAAAGCTTTCTTATTTCCATTTGCCATTCATTTTTTAATCTGCTCTGCTCCCTCCCTCTTCATGGATTATAAATCCCTACCCTAATCCTGCCTTTACACTTGTTCAGGATCACAGTCTGCTAACCCCATTGGTGGTAAGAGTCTACAGAATTTGTGTACACATTATTGTTTGATCACCTGTTTGACATACCTCATTTAAGGACCCTATTCAGCAGAAATTCTGGCTGGATTTTTTCCGTATGCTGCACGTAACTTAATTGAGTGTAATCCTTATGTAGAAAGCAGGGGAGATGGGAAGGGTTTATTATTTTGGAATAGTGCCTTAGTAATCTTTCTTTCATCATTCGACTCACTTAGATCTGCTGGTAGTGGTAATACTGACAGGAGTATGCCAATGCTGTTACTCTCCTAGTATTTTCAGGCTATTTAGCTGCATTCCGTTAATTTACGCTGCAGTGGTACACTTTGCAGGTCAGACTATAGAAAGATTAAAGTATTAGAACAGGTTGCATTTCTTCTGAACATTCTGAGACAAGTAAGTTTTTTCAGATTTCTGACCTATTAAAGAAAAGTCTGCAGCACAGTGAAACCTTCTACAATATTTTTATTGTTTTAAAGAGATACAAAACAGGAAGAAAGCATAGTAATATCAGGTCTAAGTTGAAATACCCTGATATGAAGAAACTGTCAAACCCTTAATTTTTGCACGTAACAGCAGTTTTATAGGTTTGCTTATTCTTCTGTTGCTATAAAAGTTGTGCTTGTTTTTTCCAGGCTGCATAATACTTTATTTATCATTTCTGCTGAATAGGTCCGTAGTTTGGAAAAGGGATTTTGCTAAATAATCATTTCAAGTTTGAATTCAAACAATGAATCTGAAAGTATATGCATGGTACAATTTTTTAGATTTCTCTCTTCCACCCAGCATATGTTTTATTTTGTTTGGGATTTTGTTTCTTTTCCCATATAGTCAAGCTTTAGTCAACTTGTATCTTTTTCAATGTGCCCCATAAGAAGTAACCCATGAAATTCACTTGAAAAGTTGCATGTTGTCTGTAAATCTGATAGCATCACTGTGGTCATACAGTTACCTGATTGCATTTTAAAGATTAATGAAGGGTTCAAATCTGTATGTAATTAGTTTTTGGTTGAAATTCTGTTTTGCTTTTTATTTGTTCATATTTCTAGAATTGTATAGCTGGAAACAATATATTAATATCAGCTGGTGATATAAATTAGTTACAGCTAGGGAAGAATGAATTCTTTGTTAAGAACTTAAATGTTGTGTAACTGAAATATCAAAATTAAAGATAAGTGACCGCAGTTTCTGGTAGTGGTACTGTACCTTGAACATCTGTAGTGCTTCCTAATATACAGTTTTAATTAACAGAAATTTAAGACACTTAAATATGTCCTAATCAAGTCTTTAGCTTGTTTGAAACTAATTGAAGATTTTCTGTAATTTGTGGGGTAACCTCTTCAGTCACATTCTGTTTAATGTCAGAATAGTGCTTGAAGACCCCATGCTTTTAAAGGCAAGAGAGAAGATTTTAAATGCTAGGAAAATCACATTAATTAATTATAACATTGGTTGCATTGGAAGAGCTGGAATAGTTATGAAATCCTAGTTTAAAATTGATCCCTTTAGCTTTCTAACAGGTTTGTTTGTTTCTTTTTCTTTATTAATAGAAAATGTGGTTAGTGAGACCACATAACTTAAAAAAAACTGAAAACAGCAGCGTTCATTTTAGGGACCGTGGAACTCTTGACCAAGTCCAGAAATAATAATTGTGGTTTCTTGAGCTTATATAGTGCTAAATACCATGTGAAGTGCTTCCTTGCATCAATAATTTTAACTGCCTTGTATGCAGTACTGTAAGAACTCGGACCAAGGCATTCTATTTCATGTTTTTACCTTGTAAGTTTTTCCTGATCATTTCAATCTGCCACCACCTTCCTACTAACTTCAGGTATTATTTTCTTTTTAACCATGATTGTTTCTCCACTGTGCTGTTACTAATATTTATTCATTCTGCCTTCAGCTGGCAGTAGATCTGGGTCTCCTGGAAGAGTTTTGACAACAACCACACTATCCACTGTGAACACAGGATTTCAGAGAGTGTTGGTGAATCCTGCAGCTGCACAAAAACGGAGCAAAATCCCACGAAGTCAGGGATGCAGTAGAGAAGCTAGTCCTTCTAGGTTGTCTGTAGGTAAGAGTCACCAAATAACTCTTGGTTTCTTTATACCCCTTCTTACTAAGTGCTGGATATCTACAGCTGGTATTTAGTTATAGGTAGATGAAAAAAATAGAGTACATCCTAGTATGTGGCTGTTTTCTGAGACTAGTTTTTGACATACAAGACAGTTTTAAACTGAAGCTGAAATTTGAGATTTTTCTTGTCAGAATGTTGTAGCTGTTCTTTTCCTCACCTCCCTTTCTTCCTTCTCTTGTTTCACTTCACGCCCAAAATACCCATAATCCTTTGAATGAGAGTGTGATACCATTTTGAAAATATGTTCTTCATTACTTCGTGTCTTCTGTGTATGTGTGCATGTGTGTAAATGCTACGATGCTAAAATGAAGGTTACGTGTCTTCAGCCTCACAGTATAATTTGATTACACTTTATTGCAAACAATGTTATTGAAAATTGTGTTGATTTTAATAGTATTGATGCTGTTCTTCCTTTGCATATTTTATTTTTATCCTAGCCGCATAATTTTATTTTCCTTCTTTATAAAGCTTTGGGATTTTCCATTGGTGCTACTGTTGATTAAGTTGATCTTGAGCACAAATTCTGAATCGTTACTCAGTGTTGCTTCCATCCTTTCCAAATGGTCTTTCAACCATTCTGTAAAGAGTTAGTAAATTTTCATTTTAAGCTGTGCAAAAAAATAATTTCATTGACTGGCTATACTTAGACTAATCCAGCACAATCAAGAAAGTCTGTGAAAAAGGTTATGACTTAAAATGCGACATAATCACCAATGTATTTTCTTAGAAATGCATCTTCAATCTTACTGCAAAACAGAATTGCATTAAAACTGCAACTTTTCTTATGTCTTCTCCCTTTGTGCCGCTGTTTGTCTGCACCCTGAATCATACTAGCGCGAGGCAGCCGCATTCCTCGGCCTAGTGTGAGTCAGGGCTGCAGCAGGGAGGCCAGCCGTGAAAGTAGCAGGGACACGAGCCCTGTCCGCTCTTTCCCGCCCCTCGGTAAGTACTCGGAGCCCTTGTCGTGCATGGCTGTCCCTGCCCTTCGTTACGTGCGCCTAACGAATCTGTGCCTCCTTCATTTAGCTTGTAGCTGGCCACCATGTTCTCCCTTCCTTTGGCTCTCCCCCCACTTATCCTGGTGGAGAATTGACCAGTGTGTGAATGGGCTGCACACAGGAAAAATACAGGCTTTGCTAGGCTTAGTCTGAAGTACCAAGTCTAAAAAGGTGTGTGATGTGCAGTGTCTAGATACCATTTTGAAAAGGCACTCCTGGTTTTTGATTTTTTTTTTTTGAAATTACGTGTTTCTCTTTTCATTCCAGCACTCATTGCTTGGGTATTTGAGTGCAGGGTCAGCTGTTGCTCAAAATTTTCTACCTAGTCAATGAATTATTTTAGTGTGTAAGGAGAAAATACACTTAATTATGTCCCCTTAGCTATATGGTCAGCAGTTTATTGGTCTGACACAAATTGCAACGTTTTGCAAGATTATCAGTCTGTTTCTGAGATGTCAATGAGGCATAAGAATATTAGTTTCTAATTGTTTTAACACGTTGGTTAAGGATTAGAGAAGGTTTTCAGTTCCATGTATCTTTGTCAAGGTTGCTACAAAGTTGATAGTAAATTTTGCTTGAAGTCCTTTTTACATGTTGGGTTTTTGGTTTTTTGTTTTTGTGGGGTTTTTTTTTGGTTTTTTTGTTGTTGTTGTTGTTGTTGTTGTTTGGTCATACTAAACTCTGTGCAATTGAATCTGAAACAGATCTCTTTTTGGTGTTACTTTTGTCTGAAATAGTCTTCAGTATGTATCCTTCTTATTTGGTTTGTTCCGTGTAGCTTACAGTTGAGGACTTTATAATACTAGCTGTCAAACATAGTCTGAAAATAGTAAATCTCTGGTTTCTATCTCAAATTGAGGCACCCTGTATTGTACTCCTAATTAGCACTGGACATATGTTGTGGTCTGTTAGGGCTTCCTGCCAGCCATGGTTTTATTGGCAGAGTGCAGATTAATTGAATGAAAGCTGTTTCAGTAACTAATGCTAGTTTGCCCAGATGCTATTTAATTGGGGAATGATACTAAAAGTAGGTGTTACGCAGGATCCATTAGGAAACCTGTATCTTTTTTTCTAGAACACATCTGGGAGATGGTGTTGAAGTACACATGTACCTTCTGTTCTTCTAAAAACAAGGATGTTTTGCAGAACTCTTTGTGCTTCTTTTGCTGCCTTACAGCTTGATTTGAATTGCGGGCATGCAAGATCAGATTTACATTTTGTAGTTGGTCAAATGCTTGCTATCTTAAGAAGTCTGTATTAGGCAATACCATGAGATGTGTTGCTGGGATAGATGCCATGTGAGAGTTTAGTCTTATTTATGTAGTTCAGTTTTAGAATTCACATATCAAAACAAGTACCTATACTAGTGAAATAGGTGGAATTGTCTGATAGCACAGGGAATGCAAAGTAACATGTATAGGAATCCAGCATTGGTTTTTAAAAAAAAAAGGAAATTATACTGGCAATAAATGAAGATTCCTTTTAGTATGACTTTTTATTTGAATGATTTAAAATGTCATTCAGTGTTTTGTTGGTACAAGTGAAAAATGAAATAAGGCAAATTCAGCTCTGTGTAGCTAGAGGCAGTTTGACATGGGGATGAATTGTATTGCCTCTCATTGTCAGCACAGAAATTTTTGCTTATGAACACAAATGAAATAAAGTGGATTTTATCCCCCTTTAGGGTATAAAATGACCCAAATGCTACATAATTGCTTCACTGTATACATTGGTATGAAGTGTTTAGGTAATCTCACATCTCAATATAATGTTATAAACTGGGAGAGCCATTAAGAAGCAAGTGATGTGTAATCTATATAGAAGTGTCTATTTTTGTTAAATATAGTTAGTGTTAGATATCAGACTGGTGTAACATTTTATATTAACATATATAATATTAATATAATATATAATATAATATCTATATAATATATTAACATATTATATATTTTAACTATGAAATCATCTAAGTGTGAATCCATTTAAAGTTTTATTTTATAAAAACGCAACAGCAAAAGTAAATACTTGACAATGTCTGCAATTTGAGGGGTACAAAGAATATCTTGAAAATATGTTTTGGAATTAGGTGTGTTTCATCCAATATACAGTGCTTTTCTGTTTAAAAAAACTGTCTTAAAAACTTGTCCAGCATATTTCAAATGTATGTAGGGGCAGGAGTAATTTCAAGTTTCTTGCCTAAACTTTGAATTTTTAGTTTTCAGTTGAACCTTTAATTTTCAGGGCTCATTGATGGAAAGTACGGGGAAGATTTATCCTATTAATGCTTGTATTTAAAGAGCTGTCAGCTTTGATGTCTGTGTTGTGACATCCTCAGTCCTGTGTCCTTTTCCATGCTGAGACGCACTTTCTAAAGGACCAAGTATTCCACAAAGCATTAATTCCAAACTAAAATGCTCTAGCCAATCTTCATGTAGGATTAAATAAAATAGAAACAAAGTTCATCACTGTACCTTATGGAAGGACTAGAGAACTTCATGTGGAACGACACAGTGCTGTTTCCTAACAGGACTCAGAATTGTTGTGGAAATGTACTCAGGTTAAAAGGTCCTTCCCAAAATGTCCCTTGGTCCATGATTCACCTGTACATGATTCAGCTCAAACTCTTGAATGGTCTTTATTAATCAGAGAAAAGGATGATTAATTTGATTTGGTTTCTGTTTATGCTACTTTATATATCCAGAAGGAGTAAAATATTTGCATTTACAGTTATTTATTAAATCATAAGATTTTATCTGGGGGTTTTGCCACTGTGGGTGGACATTTGGATTCAAGTTAAAATTGTCATTTATGTGGCAATAGATTTCTTACTTAAGTGAACTGAAGAAAAAAGTTGAATTGTTTAAAAACACAATTTAAAAATTTCTTGTTTTAAGAAAGAAAATACAAGCAATGGTGAGTTAACATCTTCACTAAAAAATCACTAAAAAACCAGTTTTATACGTGTGCCGTAAGGAATGGGCTGCTCAGTTTCATTCAGAAATCCTTAAGGATCTTCAATTTCCATAACTTTAAAGAATCTTAGTGAGCTGTAGTAACTAGCATCTGTTTCAGCTTCACATTTTATTTATTTAAATAAAATACTAAGTATGTGAATTATTAATTGCATTGGCTGGCTTATGTTAGACTTTCAATTATAATTGGATCATTTTAACTTCATTTACATAGTGCTGAGTTTTTACTGAGGGTGAGTTGTCCGTAACATAGGCAAGAATTCAAACGTGTACAGATTGTCAGCTGCCAACACAGTGGGTTTGTGCAGGAGGCACTTTTTGCAGGTCATGTTTGGTATGTGAGCTGTGGCTCTGACTTGAGCACACAGAATTTAGTTTAAGTCCACAATGCAAGACCAGTGTCAGTGGACTGATAACTTTTTAGGTATTTCTGATGATTCTGTTTGTGTGTGAGTGTGTGCATGTGTGTCTGTGCACCTTTTCTTCTTTGAACTCAAACATATTTGCTTTTACCCTGCTCTTAATCTTGTAAATTAAAAAAAAATTATGCATGAAATGTCCAGTGTTCATGAACCTATATAATAATATTTGGTATAATGAAAGAACTACTCTGAAGATTTTTGCTTCTGTTTAATACTCAGTTTCTTGTGCTTAAGCTGAATCTTTTTCATAAATATTCTCTTGTTCATCTGAGCAGCTATTGCAGCACTTTAATTCCTTGGTCATAGATAGGGTTTATTTAATCCTGTTATTGCAGCTTCCAGACATCACTCCAGATCTACTGGTGCCCTCTACGCTCCTGATGCTTATGGGGCCACAGGTGAAGGATGAGTACCCTTTGCTGTCGTCCGTGCAGTCATCCTGGATTTTTTTTCCCCCACCCACTTGGTTATTCTCATAGTTCAGTTTTAGAAAGCATTATTTTATTATTTAATTTGAGTTTTGTGGTTTTTATAATCCAGATAGATGTGTTTATGTTGCTAGATTTTGTCTCCACCCTCATCCTCCAATGTTAATCCTTTTTTTCCTTAACAACATTTTTTACTTGCAGAAGAACTTTTTTAGTTTTCCATTTTTTAGTATTTGTAGAGCATTCTTTGTGCATGTAGTTTTCTAATCAACAGGCTCAATAGCCTTCCTATTGTATTTGCTTTCTTTCTAAGTGAAAACAAAAACCCAAAATGAAGAAGACATTTGTTTTTAAAAAAGCAAAACTTCTTTCAAATAAAGCCATTGTTTTATAGGGGTTTTCCATGTGATGTTCGAACAAAATATTTGTAGGTGACTGGCTTTTTACTTGAATTCTTAATTTTGTCTGTACCACTAAAGACTTCAGAATGAAAATGGTTATTTTGTCAACTACATAATTTATTTAAAATGTTAAGCAAATGCTTTTCTTCTGCTTGGGTTTTTATAAGTGAGTGTGATATTTACCTCCCTGCTTTCTATTCTGATTGAATTCTTTGTATTTATTTTTCTTGTTGTAACAGGTACTGGCTTTGGAATTAGTCAGTCGAGTAGATTGTCGTCATCAGTCAGTGCTATGCGAGTTCTGAACACAGGTTCTGACGTGGAAGAGGCGGTAGCAGATGCTTTGGTAAGAATCACACATTTACCTTGTGTACGTTACAGTCTCTTTAAGTGTTTGGTTCCTATGCATTAGCATGCAGAAGAATTTGTCATTTATTGTTTTATTGGCTTCCTGGGGAAAAAAAAACAAGAAGAAACTGAGTTGCTAGAGCTGCAAGTATTGGAATTTTCATTCCCTGCAGAAGTTTTAACTTTTGAGAAGCATGCTTTTTTTCATGGCAGACAGGAAACAGTCTTGGACTGTTGTGTTGGAGTGGCCCAAGGAGCCACTTGAGCAGGTAGAACTAACCAGCAGTTTCTCACAACAGCCAGAACAACTTCAGGATAGGTTGAAGGCTTGTTAGAGCTGGGAATGATGACAGCTCAAGCCCTCTGCTTACCAGAAGCATGGGTGCCAATTAAAGTTTTTCTGTCTGACAGCAGGTGAGATAGATGCTAAAGAGAGAAAACGATAGCTGGGCAGCCAAGCCCCACACCACCACTCTCTCTCTCCCCCACCGCTGGTGTCAGAGAGAGATCAGGAGGGTAAAAGCCAGAAAACCTGTGGGTTGAGATAAAGGCAGTTTAATACGGAAAGCAAAACCCATGCACCCAGGCAGAGCCAAACAAGGAATTGATTCAGTGCTTCCCATGGGCAGGCAGGTGCTCAACCATCTCCAGCAGAGCAGGCCCCCATCACACACAGCAATGACTTAGGAAAACAAATGCTATCACTCCAAACATCCCCCTCTTCCTTCTTCTTCCCCACAATTTATATACTGATCATGATGCCATACAGTCTGGAATGTCCCTCTGGTCAGTTTGGGTCACCTGTCCTGGCTGTGTCTTCTCCCAGTCTCCCATTCACCCCCAGCTTCCTGTCCAGCATGGCAGTAGTAAAAACAGAAAAGATCTTGGCTCTGTGTGAGCCCTGCTCAGCAATAACAAAACCTCTCTATATTATCAACCCTCTGTTCAGCACAAATCCAAAACACAGCCCCACTCCAGCCACTGTGAGGATAGTTAACTCTTGCCCAACCAAAACTAGCACAGCAAGTAGCATCTCATAAGTTTGGTTTTTGTTTTCCTTTGTTTTCAAAATGTTACACTAAGTTAAAACTGGTTATTCCCTTCCTTAAGCTACACTGTTGTTTAAAAGTGTGCCTTTGGCTCCTCTGCCTTCCTGCCCCTGTAAGCCAAACTGAACACGATATATTTTGCTACTCTGATATTTACATCGGCAGGCTGAAATCCTCTGTTAATTTTAAATACTGATGCTATGAATCGGATACATTTTTATCCATTATTGTATGCTATTTGCATATCATTAAATACTTCTAAGTATCTGTTTTCTAGTTACCAGAATGCTTTAAAGAAATGGTTATTTCTCTGGTTCAAGAAAAACTGTTGTTTTGAAAGTTAGTAAAAAACTACAAATTAGACTCTAAATTACAGTCAGATATAACTGAATAGAGAGAAAAAAAATTTCAAAATCTGAAGAACTCTGTCATATTCTCAGTGTGACTATTTATTGATTTCTTGGTTAATACTTTTTTCCTGACGTATTAGTTTAAAATTTGTGTGCCTTCACTGGCATAGAGATCAGAATATCTGTGAAATCTTGCATAAGAGGTCACAATGAAGTTGAGCGCATTTTCCCCTTTCTGTTATTACAAGCTTGCTAAAAGTTTTCAGCATTAATGGTGAATGTGGTTTGTAAACTGGAAGTCAGTCTGGATTTTAGAATAGGGAACAATAGAACAACAGTCCATGGAACATGGAAATTTTCTGGCTATAACTGGCAAGCCTGTGCTATGGTTCTCTCCACACAGGTGCATCACAAATAGTATATTCAGTACTTTTAGCAGCCTCCTAGTTCTCAAATTTGCTGGGCAAATAATGTAGTAAGAATAGAAGTTGAGGAGAAAGTAGGGTTTCCAGTGACTGCTCTTGAGGCTTGAATGTGTCCTGTTTTGTTGAAGCAATAAAGCTTCTTCAGAGAAACTGGTTTGCATTACCTGGACCCAAAATATCATGATGCTGCTAGAAATGTTAGAGGAAAATCAGTTTGTATATTTTAACTAGAGTCTGACATGACAAAGAAGGATCAAGAACTGCAACATTTTATTATTGTAGTACTTGCATGCCTAGTTCCTTGCCATGCTCCAAATGGTACAGGTTGTCCTGTACAAATGGCTCCATGTAGATGGAAATCTGGTAATAAACACCCTTATTGTTTTATCATAGACTGACGATTCACACTCATAAGGGTATTTTTTAAAGGTACAGTGCTGACATACGTAATATAAAAATAAAAATATTCCAGATTGTGTTACTCTTTTTTTATTTTATGAAAAATACTTGACCAGTTTTACTGGCGGTGAAGCCAAAGAAGTGTCAGTCTTCTGCCCAAGATGTGTTTTGAATATTGCTGTATAAAATGCAGCAATAATGGAAATATATACTTATTTTTATGTCTTTTACTTTAGTACCATCCTTGGTATTTCAGATTCATTTACTGAAAAATCTTTTCTTTTCCTTATGGTGTGTCTTTTCCAAAACACTTAACATCTCCATGATTTTTCCCTTCAGTTAGTCTCTTACACATGTATGTATGTTCGTTCTGTTGACAATAAGCCTGCTTGTTACCTGTTGTATTGATTAGTTTGTGATTAGTATTTTGATATCCTTTAAATTATTCCATGGTTAGAAATGAGAACCCTGTGCAAATGGCAGTGGTAATTAAGGGGAAAACGATCACTTACACTACTGCTTGAGTATGTAATGAAACTGAGTTTTAAAATGCTAACTTCAGCACCACAGATTGAATGGCAAGAGCTGTTTTGCAAAAGTCGGTGGGTTTTTTTATTTTAGGATAAATAGCTTTTTTTTTTCCCCCCTCTGACCTTTGGTATGTTGTGTTTTGTTTTGTTGGCTTGTTTTTTGTTTTAGGGGGTTTGGAATTTTGCATTATGTAATCAGGCTTTTTGTACATGTTGCATTGACTGTAATTGTTGCAATGACTAAATATTAAAGTTAAACAAATAGTTCAAGGTTTTGTACTTAAGTAACAATTGACTGCATGTGTTAAGTTAATGTGTTCATGCTCAAATATCACTGCATAAGACACAAAGATTTTGACAGAGAAGTCTTTGTGACCAACCCACCCATGTAATATGTAATATTTTACTGGAAATGGAAGCTTAGCAAACTACTTCTTGACAATGTGTGGTATGCTAATCAGACACAGCGAGCTAAGAACAAAATTTACAGTAAGACTATATGTTGTCCAGTGGCAGGAAGTTTATTACTCACAGTGCTGCTATGCCTTACCTTCCTGTTCTCAATTTCTGTTTCTTTTCAATAATTTACTGCTAACAGCTCTTAGGAGACATACGGACTAAGGTATAGAAACTATTTTTCTTCTTTAATAGTTTAATATTTTGCTATTAACATATTGGATACAAAATGAGTTAAAATGTCAAAATACGTGTAGACCTCTGATTCTTAAATTCTGTAACGTATATAAAGCTGTGAAGTGAAATAACTAACTTGCAACAGTCTTTTGTCTGGAACCCTGTTATAGAATTTTATGGGTTCTTGAAAGAAAACCTGAAGTTAAATGTTTTATGAAATGTATGTCTTCTCTGCGTTTGCTTTGGGTTTATATTTGGCCATATAAGCCATACTTCAAAATATCATATTTTCATTAACTTGGTTTGACCTGCTGAATGGTTGCAGCCATTTGTCACTGCAGGGAGTAGGGGTCCCACTGGTTATTGAAACTGTTGGTCTTTCAAGCCATTGTGGGTATTTTGTATTATCTCTTTGAGAGCCAGTGCTGATCTGGGGTGTCTCTGTACAATAGAAGAAGCCTGTGCGAAGAAGATACGAATCGTATGGGATGTACTCAGACGATGATGCCAACAGTGATGCATCAAGTGCCTGTTCGGAAAGGTCCTATAGCTCCAGGAATGGGAGCATACCAACGTACATGAGGCAGACAGAAGACGTGGCTGAGGTCCTGAACCGCTGTGCCAGCACCAACTGGTCAGAGAGGAAAGAAGGCCTTCTAGGCCTGCAGAACTTACTAAAGAACCAGAGAACTCTAAGGTAGGATGACATCTTTATAGAGAAACATCTTGTTTCAATGTTGTTGGGAGTCAGGGGGAAAGAGAGGGAAGGCAAGGTGTGTCTTTGAGAATAAGTTGGGTGCAGGAACAGAGAAGCTTTTCTCACTTCTGGCTACTAATGTATATTTATATACTATTGGATATAGGGAATTCAAAATTGAAAATTCTTGTGATACAGAAGGTTCCTAAGATGCTTCCATCTACTATCAATAGAAGACCTTTTTTTTTACTACTATAATTTTGGGGGTATTTATTCAGAAGAAATTGTTTACTACTTTCTACGAAGAACACTTTTTTCATAATCTGCTCTGTTTCAAAAGTGTGGTATAATATGTGAGACAGTTTAAAAGAGACATTATAGGTTTAAAGTCTCATTTCAGATGAAAGCTATTACATTTTTCCCCATGTCTTGAACAAAACTATTTCCTCTACTTAATTTACTAGATTATTTGATTCAACATTTACTCTTGATTTCACTGATTGCTATGCATTAGTGTTCTAGCGGAACTAGCAAGGGAGTTGACTAATGTATTGTTGTCGTTTTGACAGTCGTGTTGAGTTGAAAAGATTGTGTGAGATCTTCACAAGAATGTTTGCTGATCCTCACAGTAAGGTATGTGTAGATTTTTCTTATTTTCAGTAAATGTCTGAAAGCAAATTAAAAGAAAGACAGTTATGGTAAATTACATCAGTGATATTTGCATATGTAAAATTTCACAAGCAAAAGTAGTTAATGGTATCAGATTTGAATTAATTTAATTTGGAGTTTTGAACAAGATAATTTTCCCCTTTTTTCTGCAGGATCATGGAAATAAAGTGAAGGTTCATGTCATGTAAAATGCATTGAAGTAGTTCAGCGGTTTGTGCTCAAAATCTGTGTTTTTAAGAAGTTGTTGTTTACAAAGGCCACTTCGAGTATAGATTTTCTCTCAATTAGAGAAAAAGGCTCTGCATAATATAAGTCACAAATAAAGTTGTCTGACTGAATCATACATAATCAAATAAACTATGCCAAATGTGTACTTATTTATTTTCTAGGATGTTTTGTCCTAGAAAGCTGTTATCATAGCTTTTGATGTCTTCCATTAATTTTGTAGGTAGGGCTGGCAGTTGAGACTGGTGAACAATTTTTGCATCTTTTTTTTTAATATTCAGTAAGGAGACTATACTTGGGTATAAAAGAAAATGTGATGTTTTATTCCGTTTTACTCAGGTAATGACTCAGTATGGATGATATAACAACAAAAATATTCTAAGACCATAAAATTCTTGTTAAGTGAGTTACTTTGCATGATAGTATTTTTACAGTTTTTGTGGGAGGTGGGTTACTAGTACAGCTTGATTAAACATTGCAATTTCTCATAGCAGAAGGAATGCAAGTAAGTAAGGAGCCTAATAAATGTAATAATGTAAAAAAAAAGCATAATTTTTTATTTTATTTAATTATAGGCTTGTTGGGGAGAAGTCGTATCTTTTATGTTGTGTATAACATGTCCTACTTTGTGTCCGCATTTTGGAATTTATAAAATTATAAAGATAAATTCATTACAGGATATTAATTTCAGAAGTATTGACTTTTCCAGAAGAATCCTGAAAAACTACTTTGATTATGCAATATATTTTACATATTTTTAAGTCTTCCTTATTGCTGCAATGAAAAATTAAATTCAGAGTGATGAGAGGTCTTAACAGATTAACTTTAGGGTTTATCTGTCCTCTTAATTTTTCCTGTTGGAAAAATTGACAGCTGCTATCTCTGACACCATGTGTTTTGGAAATAACTTGCACTGCTGACAGCAACGTGGTGTTAATATTGATCATGTATTGCAGAAATCCAGAAGGAAAGACTAAACCAAGCAGTTAAAAAGAAGAAAACATTACATAAAAAGTCAAAGCAGAAGAAAGAATATTAAATATTGAAATATTGCTGGAATATTTAGATTTTAAATGAAGTAATGACCAAATTGTTAATAGCAGCTTGGCTTAATTGTGCTTGTTCTGTGATTCTGCAATTAATATTGCAGCAATGCATGTGTCAGAGCTACTGTGGAGATTTTTGTGTAGCATGGGAGCCAGGGAAGGATAATGAAAATATTCCAAACTTTAGTTGTATATGTCAGAAGAGCATTTTACCTTTTAAATAAGCCTTTAAAAATGTTACATTGTCTTGTTCTAGTTGATTGTCCTGTTTACGGGCCACTGTGATATCAAATAATATAGCTTCAAGAAAATTTGGCCTGTGTTGTAACCTGTGGTACAGCTGTTCCAGTCACTGAAACCTTGCCTGCTTTTTGGTGTTGCAAAACTACTAATAGCTATCAATATGTTATCAAGAGAACCCTTTAAGTATTAAGAGTTCATGAGCTGTGATTTTTTTTTTTTAATCACACACATACGCCTACATGAATCTCATCTTAGACTCTACTCAAGTGGCTGTAGGAAATATTCTGTCATCACTCTTGTGGGGTTTTATAAGGTTTACTTTAACATGATATCTGTTGGTGAAGAAGCTGATATCTGTTGGTGAAGATGATATCTGGATGGAAGGACTTACACAGAATAAGAGAGTAGTAATATTTGGAGGAGAAAATAGGAGAATGACTTAAAGGATGTGCCAAGTGCTTATTTTAAAAATACATTGGGTATCCCAATAAAATTACTTAAATTTGTCATAAAAGTTTTGAAGTACCTTTTTTGTTTTATTTTGGTTTATATTCCATACAGGAACTTTGTATTGATGGCCACTAATTTGTGTGTTTTTATCTTTTTCCCTTTTTTTGTTGTTTTGTTTTGTTTTGTTCTATATCTGTTTCATTTTGCATGCTGTCCCCTGTGTTGGAACTCTCTTTAGAGAGTAAGTTGGTTCAATATTTGCTGGAAGCCTAACCTTACTTGCATGAATGTGCAATTAACCCCTTTTCTCTATTTTTCTTCCCCAAGGAGTTCATGCAGTGTCAAGCCTTTTGCAATCATAAAATGCTATAAACAATTAGTAAAATGTGTGGTAAAGTTTCGAGATGTGCTTTATCTACTAATTAACTGACATTGTTTGGTTATGCATTCCTGCTTTATATTGTGGTGGTTGGCACATCTGAAATAATTTATTTTACAGGTAGATCACTTACAATTATTTCCATATCTGTTTATTTTTTTCCACTGTCAAATTATTATGAACTTCAACTTTAGATGGTTGATTCCAGAGTTCTAGTTTGCGTCATAAAAACGGAAACTGCAATTTTTGCAGTATCCACGTACATTCTTCAACATATAGGTGGTTGCGTTCCATTTTCCATTCCAAATTCATTCTTTACCTTAAATGCTCTTCCAGCCTTCCTAAATTCTTCATGCTGAAACAAAATGATATGTTTAGGTTTGTTTTTTTAATGCAACAAAATTATTGACTTATTTTTCTCTAGACATTCTCTGTGGTAAATCTAAAATTAAACAAAGCTTGAAAACAAAGCTGGGTCCTTAGTTATGTGTATTTTTAACAGCTAAAATGTCAGCACAGGCTCTTCAGAGTACTTTTACCATAGTGAATCATAATTCACATAATAATGAAATTGAAAAGTTTAACTTAAACTTTTTTTTAAGTTTAAGCCACTTTACATGTTTGAAGTGCCATAAGAAGTCCATATTACTCCATCAAGTCAGAGCTTGTAACCAGTTTGTTCAGCCTGTCATGTTTTAGTGGAAAAGCCATGTGTGTCAGTGTCTGCAAACTCAAAAGAAGCAGGTGCAGGTTTAAATTCTGCTGAGCTGTATAGTTCAATTTGAAGGATTTTGTGAGACACGCCTACACACACACACACACACAATGTAATCTTCATAGCACCAGAATTTGTCTGTTTGCCTAAGTATATTTTCCCCTTACTTTAGGGATGTGAAAGCCAAAAGACTTCATATTACAGTACAGGAAGTACATACTGGTTTGGTTTTGTCTCTCTCTTATAACTATGGCTACTGCTTGTGAATCCACAAAATTATGTTGTGTTTCAGTTTAGCCTGAGACAGAAGATGTTTGCAGTCCTGCACATAAAAGTCTTGTCTCTCTACTGCAGGGTGATTTTGAAACCTCAGACTTGAATATAGATCTACACAGACAGCACGGAAGTTGACAATTTTTTTTTCCCAATTTTTTAATGTAGTTTGTCTCAAAAGGGAAGATATTTAAAGTAGCTATCCCCAATGGGGTTTATATTGAGTAGGGATTTGTATTGCTTTGTTTCTAACACAGATTTTCAGTATTTAAGATATCTATTAAAAAATTTTCCCAAGTATCCAGTAGATACTGAAAGAATCATAAAATACCTGGTTAAAACGGAATCTCAAGGATGATCTGGTCCAACCTTTCTTGATAAAATAAATCTGAATTTATTTTTTATTTCTAGTGTAAATTTGGAGGCACTTCTTTAAGAGATACTTGTATGGATTTTTCCTACTTTATGGTGTGAATTTGCTTTCCCTGACTTGATGATCAACATGAAAAGCGATCAAATTTCCTCAGTGAAGAAGGCATGCAGCAGCATATGCCAGCTCCTCCTTACTTGAATCAGTACTGTGGAAGAAAGCCTGCTTCCATGGCCTAGTGTGTGCAGCTGTGTGAGGTCTGATCACAATTTGGGGTTTTCCACTCTCACAGAAGCAGCAGAATTTGGCCTAATGACAAGGCAGGTCAGCTGCAGGAGGATGTAGGGTTCCGGCCCTTGCTCTGCACCAGCCACTTCTAGCCTTGCACCCATGTCATAAATACTCAGGAGGTACTATCTGCCCAGCCCTCTTTTGCACCACAGCAATACTTCTGTACCCAACTCTGTGCTGGAGCTGGAGCATGTATTGTGAAGGAACCTTTTTCAGCTGAAGCACACATTTTTCTTGTCAGAGAAACGGGAAACCCATGGGCCACCCAAGTATGTAGTGTATACATTCTGATTGCACTCTTAGGTCTGGAAAAAACTTAAAATGAGTGAGATATATTAAAAAGAGCTCTTTAAACAAAGTAACCTATTTGTTACACCCTCCTTGACCCCTTCCCTTCAAAAAAGCCCTTCTTCCTGGTGTGAGTCCGATAAAAAATACATGGTTTTGGTTCTTTTGGTTTTGGTGTTGGTTTTTTTTTTTTTTTACCTAATGCAGTCTTTTCAACATTATCTGTTGAAAAGGAGACAAAGGATATTGTGTTTTCAAAAAAACGAAAGTACTTCTGTGTTTTAAACACCTGCCAGTCTGAAATATATTTTGGCTTTTTTCCCTGCGGTGGTAAATAATTTTGTGTTGGGATACCTGCAATAGTAGAAGAAGCTTGTTCTGTTCTACAAGTATTTTTTGTAAAGGAAGTGCCCAGCTGTTATGATTTTGCAGTATTTAGTAATGTAGATATTTACAATTAATATTTTGCTAAAGAATTGTAGCAGCTTTTTTGGTTTTAAAGAGAAAGTGTTTTTGTAGTCTTTGAGGAATATGACAAATCAACTTAATGATAGAGCTTGAAAGGGTAAAAAATTAAGTTTTACTGGAAAAATTGAGGTTGCGCCAGCCATCACAGTAAGCATTCCTTTTCTTGACGAAACTGCATGGAATACCTAATTGTTAAACTTCTACAGAAGTCGGCTAACATTTCCAATGTACTCTTATATCAAAATCCAATGAAAAAGCAAGGCAGATTTCTTTCTTTTCCTTTCTTTTTTTTCTTTTTTTCCCGCTTGGCTGCAAAACACTGCCTCTCTCTGCCTCTGATTCCCTTACTGCTTTCTTCGTTTGTAAGTTCGGCATATGTCAGTGTCATTTCCTCTTTTGCCCCATCCTACCCTCTTTCCATCTTCTTTTGCCTTTTAGGTGTTCAGTATGTTTCTGGAGACACTGGTTGACTTCATCCAGGTCCATAAAGAAGATCTGCAGGACTGGCTGTTTGTACTGCTGACGCAGCTGTTGAAAAAAATGGGTGCTGATTTGCTTGGGTCTGTGCAAGCAAAAGTTCAGAAGGCACTTGATGTCACAAGGTAATGAGCTCTTAAAAAAGTAACAGTTACAGTTGTTAGCTATTTTCAAGGTTTTTGCTGCTTTTAATTTTTTTGGTGTGCTGTTTGATTTCTGGAAAAATGCACAGCTCATAGCAGATCTTGAAACTTTAGTAAACCTTGTTGCTTCAGCATTTTGGTTTCATGAAATGACTCTTAACTGAACGGGTTTGAGTCTACAGTGCTGAAAAATTAATATGGTACTACTCACCTGATTCCAAAATGTGCATCTGAGCCGTGTATGTTTGTTGTCTCACCTTGTGTTCAGTGATGTAGAAATTGTGTTTGAACTTCTTTATTTTGCTGTGAAAGTTTCACTGGAATATCCATCTCTGCATCAGCATTAACTTTTAAGGAGTTATGGTAATAATGGATTTGCTTTCTGTCTTCCCTTGCTTCTCCCCAGACTTCACTAATAGCCTGATTTAGAATCAGAATTCTAGCATATCATTATTATATCATTCTCCATTACTTGCATTATCTCTTCTAGCTATAATTGCTTCATAGCAGGAATTCCTTAAATGTTGTCCTTAACATGCTAGGTAGCAGTGGCAACTGGTAGCAGTTTCAGCTTTACTGAGAAGGGTGAGGGCTTATTTGGTGCTTCTCAACAGTTCTTAAAAGAAAATTTAACGTAACTTAACATTATTTTGTTTGTTTACAGGGAATCTTTTCCAAATGACCTCCAGTTCAGTATTTTAATGAGATTTACTGTTGACCAGACCCAAACACCTAGTCTGAAGGTAAAACTTCTTAGGCTTGCTTTGCAAGCAGAAATAATCATTAATAGAAATTTGCTTGTCTTAATTTTTGAATTTGGATTGTTATTTTTGTTTTATGTAAAAACAGAGAAAAAGAAAAGGTTTTCAATTCGTGGATTTTGTTTTTATAAACTTTCAGACAGTCAAGCCAGCACTGCAGGACCAGCTTCGCTCTTTTTGGAGCTCAAAGGTTTTTGTCTGAATTACTGTCTTTATTCTTAACCCTATGTGAAACTCTTACAGTGTTACCAATAATTTTTATTTGAATGCATTGTATGCTGCTACTAACCTTTGCAAGAAACTTCAAGCATGCAGCAGGTGCTCAGTTTTAAACATGACACTAGTATGAAAATGTTTGCTGCAAGAGAGATCTAATAAAAACACGGTACAGTAAAAATGAGCAACAAAAATGTGGCTGCCTAACATCAAGCTGGTTATGCAAACTCACTCTATCAAGTCTTTTCTAATTTTATGTTTGTGATTTCCCATACTTTTTTCCCTAGTTCATATATATTTCTTCCTGTGTTCAGCCTGATAGGCCTTGAGTTATTTTAAATTATTCTAATATTAATGTGAACTTGAGTTACTATATTAAAAATCAGCTACTTCTGTGGTACACTCTATTTCTCAGAAAGCAGTGTGTAGCTTTATAATTATACAGGTTTTTACCTAAGAATGTGTAGTCCATAGACCTGTCAGCATATCTGAAAAGTAAAAATGTATTCTGTAGTACACTTGCAGTTCCAAAGAGTGTTGATTTTAGAACAAATGCATCAAAATAAGAAGTCTTATAAGTGATGAGAATGGGGAAATAACAAGCATATGATAACTGGCATCTTCTGCTCTATCCTGCACGAAATATTTTTACTCAGTTTGATACTGCACAAGAATATGCCTTTTCCAGAGTTATGTTGAACCTAAAGTCACATGAATATGCCTTTTTTGTCTACAATACAGTAAAACTTACATTTTTAAGCTTTTGAGGACAGTTGATACGTTGACCACTGTTGCTTCGTAGAGCTGTGTTAAAAAGGGACTGCTGTCATTTATTGAAGACAGCAAATGAGGTAGTAAAAATCAGTTTGTTGTTTAAATGAATCCTTGGAACAAATTGAGATTGGTTTTATTTTACTTGGTTTTCCTCCCCAGGAAGGTGAATATAATGGTTTTTTCCACGCAGTAATGTGTAGCTGTTAAAGGTCTGTCAAGCACATTTCAAAGCTGAGAGTGTAGATTTAGAACGAGACATGGACTCCTACTAGTCTGAGTTGGGACTAAGTTCAAGATTATTCCCTAAATGGCCTAGAAGGAATTAAGAAATACAAAACACTTGATGGGAAGAGATTCTGAAAATAATTTTGAGAGAGAATTCTGAAATCAAGATGCCGGTAAAAGTTATCTCCATAGAAGAACACCTGTTAGTTTGAAGCAAAATCAGGAGTATTTTGAATGAATTTTCGGGACAGTAAATTATGTAACTGTTTAAGAGAAGGTAAGCTTTTTTTCCGAGAAGAAAGTGGAATCTGCCCCCTACTTCGATTTTGTGTGGTAACTACAACTTCAGGATTCAGACAGTAAAGTTACTGCCCACAGATATCTATTTAATATCCACATTATTTAGTATTTTGCCTAAACCCCATCTTCAGTGCACCCAAATAGAATAATTTATATAATCAGTTGAACAATTAATGTGATCAAAACCCACAGAATAATTGATAATCCTAGAGGACTACTCCAGTTTTTCAAGTCTTGAGCTTTTGTTCTTTGATAATCATTATCTCATTGCTTTTCTTCCAGTAATATTGAGAAACAGCATTTGTTGTGACAGTAAAAAGTCAGAGAAGGGATTTTCAGCATCTCTAAAGGTGGTCAGATAGAAGGAGGGGATGGTAGATCAGAAATTTGAGCTGTGTAATGATTCCCTTCTACAAATTACTTTTTCGTCTGGTTTTCACATGATTGTAGTAAATAATCATGGTCCTTTGGGGTGAATTGTCATGGTCATTCTTACACTTAGAAAGACAGCTAAGTCTCAGTAAAACTTGAGCTTTTAGAGTGGCCACAGAGAGTGGATTTGGATAGCCGGGCAGTAAGAAGGCCAACCATAAAGAAGATAGAATTCTACTGACCTAATCCATGGAGGGTGCAGCTTAGTGTTGTGTCTGTCAGACTTCTGCAGTCATTTTACACTTAGCTGTGGTGAATTACTGAGACATGGTTTAGAGGTGCCAGATATATGTATCTGTTTTGGTCAAATGTTTGGATGGGCATAGGAGTCAAATGTTCTGGGTGGGATATAATCTGTTTAGCTTACTTTTTCAGGTGCAAAACATACAATTTCCAAAGGAGGGATATTGTCCTGAAATACACTTCCAGTCATCACTTCATTTTCCTTGGGTTTCATGTCAACTCAGCCTCAGAGAGGAGTTTACTTAAGCATTGTGACCAAAGTTCAAGTTTCTGAATCCTTCTTTACTTAGAAAATGCTGATTTATTGACAAAGGTTTTTTGCCACAGTTGATCAGAATATTTTTTTAACCTAAGTTAGTATTAAAATTTCTTTATTAAAAAACTCCTGAGTAATACAGATTCGCAACAAGTCATCTTTGGTGTATATTTTAGTCATTTGGTTATATAATGGCACAGGCTCGTAAGTCATTCAGTAACTTAGAGACAGACACCTGGGATGTGGCCATCTGAAAGTGACTGTATTGAACAGCTTCACAGAGAGCAGTTTCAACTTAACAGCAAATATTCATTGTAAGAATTCTGGAAATGCTTTCATTGCAGTCCAAAAATTTTTCTCTCAGATTAAATGGATTGTTGAAGAGTGAAATAGATTGTTGAAGATGTTAACCTTTTTGTTTCTAAATTTCAGCTCAGTACGTAGTTACTGAAAATATTGGCAAATATACTTCTAAAGTAGATTTGCTGCTTTTATGGAGTTTTACTTCAGCGTGGGGTTTTTAATCTGTAATAATACTGGCTCATTATATCTGACCACAGAAAGGTGTAGCCCTTCCAGAATTTCTTATCTCAAAAGCAATTAGTAAAAAAATTTTTTTTTCAAAATAGCTGTCAAGTTTAGCTTTGGGAATCTGTCTCACTGTGAAAAGCTCTATTAGTAAGAACTCTCTCTGTTCATCTTCTGCTTACAGTATACAGAAGTATACAGTATACTGTCTACAGTACTTCAGAGTCTCTTCATTGGGAGAAATGCCTCTGGGTGTTCCAAGTGTTACGGTCCTTAACAGCAACCTTTTCAAGTCTTACATTAGATTTATATAAATCCTCAACAGTCAAATGTAGTGGTGTCACAATGGTTTCCCTATGTAATCTAGAAATGTCAACTATTGCTTTGAATATGGAAAGCCATGTGGCCTAAGGTTTTTGCTGCGGAGATGTTCATGGCTTGTTTTTTCCCTTGGAAAATAGCTAGCAAATAGTGTGCATTAGTGGATGTTGATCTGCATAAGATGAAAGCCTACAGCTGCTGCTTGGTATAACTTCAGAGAAGTTGAGCTTTAACAGCTGCTTTGAAAATGAAGTATTCATTATTAATCCTCAAGTGTGTGCCAGTGTATCTTGAGCTTTTCATAGCTTGCAAGTTTCATGACCAAGGGAAATTTCTAAGTAGCTTTGTTCAGAACAGTTGTACTGCAACCCATGAACAACCAGAAATACACCCAGAACTCTTTTTCTGTCTGGTTATGATGGTCATAGGTCTCTCCCTCCTGATAGGTATTTTTGGTTCACTATAATTACTAGTGGAAATAAAAGCAGCTAAACCTGATGGATGGTCTAAATAAATGTCCACAACTTTTGTTGACAGATTGGGTGACAAATTTCTGAGGTAATAGGAGCTGAGGAAGTAAATATTTTAGACATGCACAGGCATAATAGCCCTTTGCCCAAAACTGTGCAGTGGTGCAGTATTGGAGAAACCAGAGAGAGGCTGCAGTCTGGGATGTACAAAACAGGGATTCTGCATAAGGAGCAAAACAAGTTAGTGGAGTAAGAGAATGATCAGATAAATGAGGGAGTACAGGAGGTTTTCTGTCCTCCTAGTAAATCCATGTCTCTATCATCTAAATATATTCAAACAAAGTGTGCATGTGACCCATCTTAAGTCTTTCCTAGAAATTCTATTCCATACATTTTTAATATTTAGTGGGAAGATTCCTGTGGCCTATTTCCAGAGGATGTGACTCCTCAACCTGATGTTTTATGAAAAAGCACCAAGTGTTAAGTACCTGGTAGGAGCTAGTAAGAAGATCAGATGATGTTCATTTTAGCACTTAAAAAACTTTCTTAGTAATTCTGAATTTATCTTTTCTTAATTTATTTTTTTTTAAATGTAAGCTTCTGCATATGCAATGATTTATGTCTTTTAGTTGCTAGCAGTGAAATGTAAGCTTTCTGTGAGTATTTGAACTTCTGTGGAGTAACTTCCTTCTTCAAATGTTAAATCCACTTGTAAATCGTTTTATTACAAAAAAATTTATATTAATGCTGAAAATGTGTAGTTTAATTGGAAAAAAAAATCTTTATTGTGGGGAATGAACACTCTACTCTGTGAGCTCAGTTGTTCTTGCAGCCCACCATTTTTTATTGTCCACCTGACTCTTTCTCTTTGCAGGTCAAAGTTGCAATCCTAAAATACATAGAAACTCTTGCGCAACAGATGGATCCAGGAGATTTTGTAAATTCAAGTGAAACTAGATTAGCAGTGTCTCGAATCATCACCTGGACCACAGAACCTAAAAGCTCAGATGTTAGGAAGGTATGTTTGTTAATGTGTCCTTAGAACTGCAAAACATTACAGGTAATTAAGAATATTTAAGTAAAAATTTTAAATTAACATCTTGAAGCTCTCCATTACGGTTGTGTTTTATATATGTTAATATGTTGAGATTCTGTTTCATAATTTATCATTCTTCATTGGAAGTTATATCTAGTACTAAAATCTCTTTAGTGGCCATTTTTTATACAGTTTTAATATTACTTCAGAGACCACCCCCTGTGATACTAAATAGCACATTTGTAATAGGAGTGAGTGGTAAATTTGGTAGCAAGCTCAGTCTAATATCTGTTGGATTTTCTAGAGTCCTTTATTTTTAACAACAAGTAGGTAGATAGCTGTTGAACCTTGGACAAAGAAAGTTTGTGCTTTGATAAGGTTATAGGCTTATTGTCATAGGCTTATTCTTGTAATTCTGCACTTACAGCCTATTACATATGACATATATATGACAGACATAGCCTATTGTTGTAGGCTTATTCTTGTAATTCTGCACTTCAGTGCAAATCTCCGTTTTCCACATAATGATGTAAAGTGAAAATTAACCTTTGTGAGCTACATAGATAGAGCAGGGATACTAAATAACCATAAGAAATGTACTAGTGCACTCTTTGGAAAGGGTTTCTAAACAGTACTTCAATTTGTAGAAAGCAAAAATATTTGGATTTTATTTGCAGTTTGATGGAATAGAGTTTTGTTGTTCTGATGGTTACAAGTCTTGCTGTGTAGCTGCCATTTCCAGCATGTTAACACTAAAAAATGTTGTACCTTTTATGGTTCCTCAGTGCAAGTGTCTATGACACAGAGAGCTAACTCTTCTCTGTCTTTTTCTGTCTATTTCTGCACTTTGAAAGGCTGCAACAATTCGTTTGCTGAGATTTGTTTTGCTACTTTCAGTTAAGTTTGAGTTTTGGCAGCTTCATCTTTTCTGGAAAGAGCAACTTCCTTGGTTTAGGAGGATGTAGGAGAGAATAGTAGGAGCTGTCTTACAAATTGTAATGTGAAGAAAACAAAAAGAAAAATAACTTACAATACTTCTTGTTTTGGAGAATGTTTGTAATACATAATAAAAAAACGACAGATTTTTTTATATTGGAGGTTATGTTTTAGTCATTCACTTCTTGTATGACTTCATGAGTTTGAGAAAACAGTAATAGATGACATCCAATGGACTTTTCTTGCCTGGATATCACGTTCTAGTAACATATAAAAGATCATAAAACAGGAAGAGAATTGAAGCAGTACTATCTTCTAAATCAGTGAAGTTTTAGTACTAACACACGTGGCAAGCTGTCTTATCTCATGGTTTATAACTCTAATAAGCATTTTTATGTCAATAAGTAACTGAATCATGGAAATAATTACCAGTGAGTTTAATCATCTGGAATAACTTAATTATGTACGTTTTTGGATTTTGTTTTCTCTTTCTGTAACACAGCTCTTTGAGGCAGCTAACTGCAAAAATCCTTTAACTCTTGATAGTAAAATTTTGCCAATAAGAAGGCAAAAGAGTTATTCTGATAGTATAAAACGTTTAATTTTCTGCTCAGCTGCTGGATTTGTCTTGGGTTTGCTTTGTGTCAATTTTGATTAAAAGACTGACCATTAAAAATTACAAGGACAAGAGAAACATCAGACAGATTGCAAAGGACATTCAGGGTGATCACTTGAAGGGAAGGCTGTCAAAGGGAGAAGGAAATAAAAGTTAAAGAAACAACTAGTCACGAGTATGCAAAGATAATTTGTGGCAATCTGACATGCTAGGAATTTTGTGGTTAAACTTGAAACTGAGATGTGTGCAGGTATGTGTACTCATACCTTGGCTTTCCACTTTTAATTAAAAAATGCTACGGTTCATTGCTCTGGAAGTAAAAGGAGGGAAATAAATGTCTAAAAGAATTTTCTAAACTACTTGCTTGGAGTGTATTGGTGGTTAAGCAGGCTGCCTATCATTCTAGCAAGTCTAGCACGAGGCACTGGTTCTCTCCAGTGCATGGCAGACCTTGATGGTGAGCTGTATAAACTGCACCTAGTTGGTTAATCTTACAACCACAGTCTTTTGCTACAAAGAAGTAATTCTGAGGAACTTCCTCCAGCTCTCCTTTGCACTTGTTAGTTTAGTTACTATGTTGACAGGTTTGTTATACTATCCAGTGAATCTTCATCAGACTGTGCTAACATTACTTAATTCTTTCAATCACCAATTTCTGTACTAGAGGGAATCCCAACTATTGTGTAATTTACTGTGTTGCTTTGTCAGTAGAGAGCGCTGATTCTTTTTATTCAGGTAAAAAATAACCCAACATATGTAAAACATGCTGTAGGATGAACGTGATGGTAAAGATGAGCTGATTAAATTGAGAGTATGGGAGGTGACATCCAGTACAGACTACTCCACAGTTTTCGTCTTCAGAGTATGTAGTCAGCTAAATTTCATTGCCCACTATGTTTGCCTACCTTTTAGAAAGGTTAAAGGAAGCAGAGGCAATGTTAACTAACTAGCTTGGCTGTAGGGTAAGTTATAGGGAGTATCAAGTGCTGTGATCACTACTGTCTCATTCCAAATTACGGTACCTTGCTTGGTTGTTGTCATTTCTACAGTGCTAACTGTTCTTTTTAAGCAAGTGTGTTACCATCTGTAATTACCACTTGCCATCTGTAATTACCATTCAGTAGAAAGGGTCACATGCTTGCTCCTGCCTGGTGTGTTTCATTTCTCTCTAATTTTTTTCAACTTCCCAGACTCTTAAAGCCATTTTGCAAATTCCTTCATTATTTTTTTTTTCTGGGATGTGGGGTTATGAGATTGAAAAGCACATTTCTGAAAGACTGCTTGTTACAATGATAGTTGTGTGCCTGAATTTATCAAAATCAGAACTTCCAGCTTACCAGCAAATATGAATTGGTTTTGTTCACATCTGTTAACATCTTTATTCAATCTTGATCAAGACTTAGGTCACGTTTTGTGATCACCACTCATTATAGCATCTTTTGCTGATAAAATTACTTTGAAACTCTAATGTCTTCAGTTTGTGTTTTCTTCTTGTAGGCTGCACAGTCAGTGCTGATTTCCCTTTTTGAACTCAACACTCCAGAGTTTACAATGCTATTGGGTGCTTTACCAAAAACATTTCAGGATGGAGCCACAAAGCTTCTCCATAATCATCTCCGGAATACTGGCAACAGTGGTCAGGTATCCACAGTTCTGTTACTCTTCTTTCTGAAGTTACTGTGTTGAAGCCTACTTACTAGCTCTCTATGGAATGTCTTTTCTTTTTCCTCTAGAGTTACAGTTTCTAAGTCTATCTCGTTTCCAAGCGGCTTAATAGCTTTGGATGTGCTTCTTAAGAGTAGTTTATCTTTTACTTTCTAATTTTAAAGTTACACAGGATTGAAGTGTACCCATTGCTAACAATGGGTTAGACAGTCCAGGAATTTAGTTGAAGCTCTTTAAATGTTTCTGGGCAGAAAATAAATATAATAATAAATACAATAAGTTAAAAAGGAAGCATATAGTCGTACTAGAGTATCTTTTCTCACATCTCCTCCTCCAGGGATCGATGGGAAGTCCTTTAACAAGACCTACTCCACGCTCCCCAGCAAGTTGGTCAAGTCCTCTCACTTCCCCAACCAATACATCACAGAACACTTTGTCACCAAGGTAATGTAGGCTGGTGGTGTTAGAATTCCACATCTAAGGCTTATAACACATTATCCCAAGATGTAATCCCAACAATGAAAGCATGGGCAAAATTTTGCACAAAATAACAGATGCTCATAAATAATCCCCCTTCCTCCATGGAATGAAACTGCTCAGCCTCCCAGAAGGGTCTGACATGCTGGCCTGGGGTGAGGCAAGGCTGTACATCTTGGAATGCAAATGGATTAGCAAGAGAATGAGCTAAAGTATGCTTCTCTAACAAGTCTTAGAATCAGTCATCTGATGTCATAGTTTAACCCCAGTTGACAACTAAACATCACACAGCTACTCAATATCCCCGTGGTGGGATACAGGGGACAATTAGAATATAAAAGAAAGAAAACTGAGATAAAGACAATAATCAGGTAAAGCAAAAGCTGCATGTGCAAGCAACAGACAGGCAATGAATTCGCTACTTCTTATGGGGTGGTCAGGTGTTCAGCTGTCCCCAGGAGAAGCAGGGCCCTATCACTTGTAACAGTGACTTGGGAAGTCAAGTGCCAAGACTCTAAACCTCCCTCCCTTCCTCCTTCCCTCAGTGATATATGCTTAGATCATTATGCCATATGGTGTGGAATATCCCTTTGGTCAGTGGGCTGTCCCAGCCGTGTCCCCTTCCAGCTCCTTGTGTACCCCCAGGCCACTCACTGCCAGGGCTGTGTGAGAAGTGGAACAGGCCTTGGCTCTGTGTAAGCACTGCTCAGCTGTTACTGGAACAGCCCTATGTTAACAACCCTGTTTCCAGCACAAATCCAAAGCATAGCCCCCCAGCCAGCTACCGTGAGCAAAGTTAAGTCTATCCTAGCCAAAACCAACACACTGGGTCATCAAACCAGATTTAATATTGGGGAGACTAAAGAAGTAACAGTTTACAAATGTTTTTTATAGTAATGATGTTGTCAGCAAAGTGAACTTTGTAATTTTGCTTTTATCAGTCAAATTGCTGTTGAGTTTTATCAGTGCTCCTTTAGGACTTTTTTCAGAATAAGAGGATGGTGTAAAAGTTCCAGTTATTTCACATTCAGCAGAGTAAAACAGAACAAAAGAAGTTTTTTTNGAGTATCAAGTGCTGTGATCACTACTGTCTCATTCCAAATTACGGTACCTTGCTTGGTTGTTGTCATTTCTACAGTGCTAACTGTTCTTTTTAAGCAAGTGTGTTACCATCTGTAATTACCACTTGCCATCTGTAATTACCATTCAGTAGAAAGGGTCACATGCTTGCTCCTGCCTGGTGTGTTTCATTTCTCTCTAATTTTTTTCAACTTCCCAGACTCTTAAAGCCATTTTGCAAATTCCTTCATTATTTTTTTTTTCTGGGATGTGGGGTTATGAGATTGAAAAGCACATTTCTGAAAGACTGCTTGTTACAATGATAGTTGTGTGCCTGAATTTATCAAAATCAGAACTTCCAGCTTACCAGCAAATATGAATTGGTTTTGTTCACATCTGTTAACATCTTTATTCAATCTTGATCAAGACTTAGGTCACGTTTTGTGATCACCACTCATTATAGCATCTTTTGCTGATAAAATTACTTTGAAACTCTAATGTCTTCAGTTTGTGTTTTCTTCTTGTAGGCTGCACAGTCAGTGCTGATTTCCCTTTTTGAACTCAACACTCCAGAGTTTACAATGCTATTGGGTGCTTTACCAAAAACATTTCAGGATGGAGCCACAAAGCTTCTCCATAATCATCTCCGGAATACTGGCAACAGTGGTCAGGTATCCACAGTTCTGTTACTCTTCTTTCTGAAGTTACTGTGTTGAAGCCTACTTACTAGCTCTCTATGGAATGTCTTTTCTTTTTCCTCTAGAGTTACAGTTTCTAAGTCTATCTCGTTTCCAAGCGGCTTAATAGCTTTGGATGTGCTTCTTAAGAGTAGTTTATCTTTTACTTTCTAATTTTAAAGTTACACAGGATTGAAGTGTACCCATTGCTAACAATGGGTTAGACAGTCCAGGAATTTAGTTGAAGCTCTTTAAATGTTTCTGGGCAGAAAATAAATATAATAATAAATACAATAAGTTAAAAAGGAAGCATATAGTCGTACTAGAGTATCTTTTCTCACATCTCCTCCTCCAGGGATCGATGGGAAGTCCTTTAACAAGACCTACTCCACGCTCCCCAGCAAGTTGGTCAAGTCCTCTCACTTCCCCAACCAATACATCACAGAACACTTTGTCACCAAGGTAATGTAGGCTGGTGGTGTTAGAATTCCACATCTAAGGCTTATAACACATTATCCCAAGATGTAATCCCAACAATGAAAGCATGGGCAAAATTTTGCACAAAATAACAGATGCTCATAAATAATCCCCCTTCCTCCATGGAATGAAACTGCTCAGCCTCCCAGAAGGGTCTGACATGCTGGCCTGGGGTGAGGCAAGGCTGTACATCTTGGAATGCAAATGGATTAGCAAGAGAATGAGCTAAAGTATGCTTCTCTAACAAGTCTTAGAATCAGTCATCTGATGTCATAGTTTAACCCCAGTTGACAACTAAACATCACACAGCTACTCAATATCCCCGTGGTGGGATACAGGGGACAATTAGAATATAAAAGAAAGAAAACTGAGATAAAGACAATAATCAGGTAAAGCAAAAGCTGCATGTGCAAGCAACAGACAGGCAATGAATTCGCTACTTCTTATGGGGTGGTCAGGTGTTCAGCTGTCCCCAGGAGAAGCAGGGCCCTATCACTTGTAACAGTGACTTGGGAAGTCAAGTGCCAAGACTCTAAACCTCCCTCCCTTCCTCCTTCCCTCAGTGATATATGCTTAGATCATTATGCCATATGGTGTGGAATATCCCTTTGGTCAGTGGGCTGTCCCAGCCGTGTCCCCTTCCAGCTCCTTGTGTACCCCCAGGCCACTCACTGCCAGGGCTGTGTGAGAAGTGGAACAGGCCTTGGCTCTGTGTAAGCACTGCTCAGCTGTTACTGGAACAGCCCTATGTTAACAACCCTGTTTCCAGCACAAATCCAAAGCATAGCCCCCCAGCCAGCTACCGTGAGCAAAGTTAAGTCTATCCTAGCCAAAACCAACACACTGGGTCATCAAACCAGATTTAATATTGGGGAGACTAAAGAAGTAACAGTTTACAAATGTTTTTTATAGTAATGATGTTGTCAGCAAAGTGAACTTTGTAATTTTGCTTTTATCAGTCAAATTGCTGTTGAGTTTTATCAGTGCTCCTTTAGGACTTTTTTCAGAATAAGAGGATGGTGTAAAAGTTCCAGTTATTTCACATTCAGCAGAGTAAAACAGAACAAAAGAAGTTTTTTTCTTCAAGCAGATGCTGTTACCTAATGTAGCCTTTCCCTTATCTACTTTCAGTGCTTCTGTGTCACTGGTAGTACACTTACTAAGCCATACCATAATACAATTTTGTACTGTGAAGAGACAACTTTGTTAATGTGTTTCAAGAAAAGTAATAATTTTAGTAATATTTCCTGAGTCTCTGTAGTTGCCTGCTAATGTGATTTAAAAATACAGAATCACAAAATAAATCCATCTTACTTCCTATGTCCTTCTCCATGGCACACAGTGCATTTGACTATGACACTGAAAACATGAATTCTGAAGATATTTACAGCTCTCTTCGTGGAGTCACTGAAGCCATTCAGAATTTCAGTTTTCGTAGTCAGGAAGATATGAATGAGCCTGTAAAACAAGATGCTAAAAAAGATGATGGTGATTCCGTGAGTATTTAAACTCAGTCCATGTTCGTATTAACAAACTAAGCTAGTGTCTGATTGATTACAGATAAGAAAGCATCTGTTTCAGGAGGTTTATATTCTTCTTAAATTGGACATTTTTCCTGAATTAGTTAAGAGCGGTAGAAAAATATGTTCCTAGTCTTGAACCGTATTTTGAAAACGTAAATGCTGGTTTTACGTAGCACTGTCTGTTTATTTAATGTTAGCAGTTTAGAAAGCAGTGATCTTGCAAAACAGCTGAAATTAATTTTTTGAGAAGTTTGTATCATAATATATGTTTTTCTGAATGTTTTATTTTATTTTGTACACAAAATTTGAGCTGTTAAGATGCAGTTTTTAAGATTCCTGTTTCTGTGGAACTTTGGCTGTAAGATTTGTTGAATTTGCCATGTACATATATGCTTAAACACATTTTTAATTACTTTGCATCAGACTTGTAAGATAAAATCCAACTATTTCTGGTTTATTATTTTTTTTGGACAATGTACACTTGCCCTTTTTTTCTGTTTCTTCTTTTTGTTGTTGTTGTTTGTTTGTTTTAAGGAAAGCACTGTTTAGGGAGCTAAGACTTCTTATTTGAAGGCTAGTTTGAAAATTCTAAGCATTTTGAAATTTGTAAGTTTTTGCTACGTAAATGAATTAGTGATGTAGTTAATGGAAAGATGTAAGAGTGTATTTCACATGCTCACGTGATACTACCTCTCATGCAGATTTGCAGTGCTTCTGGAATAGTGGACATGCGACCAGGAAGTGGTGTGAGCGATACAGGTCGGACAGCTCTGGATAACAAAACGTCATTACTCAACACGATGCCTCCCCACTCCTCACCACGCTCACGAGATTACAACCCATACAATTATTCTGATAGTATCAGTGCATTTAATAAATCTGCTTTGAAAGAAGCCATGTTTGATGATGATGCAGAGCAGTTTCCTGATGGTAAGATCCAGACTACATTGTGTGCTAGAAGAAGAATGAGATTTTCTATCTTGGAGTTCAGTTTCTGAAGTTATTTTTAGGATTATATGTATCACTTCTTTGAGAGGTTTTTACAAATGCTGTGTTTTGAATTAGTTTATTTGTTAGTCACCTCTTTGAGTTACATTGTTGGATTACCTGGTATTTGTAGAGACTAAGGGTAAAAATGAAGGAAATGCTGAACTATGTTGTATACTTCTGGTAGCACATCCTGTATCAGTATTGCCAGTATAAATTTACTTATCAGGTTGTTCTGATTGAAATTTAAAGCAGAAGGGTGGAGAAAAGATTTACAGCAAGAAAGTAAAACTAGATCAAACCAGTTTGGAAATTAGGTGGAAAATTAAGTATTTTGTTAGTAATATATTTGTATTTGAAACATGACATTGGCATTTTCTATTGACTAAACATTCTTTTTAAATGGAACAAAACAAACCAGCTTTTTACCAGGATGGTGGTTCATCTAGCCCATGTAAATCTAGGAGCATGGGTTGCTGTTTTGTAGGATTCCAGAGCTTCTTTATGATATTTCTCCATATATCCTAGGGTAATTTTTTTACATCTGTATGTTAAGAAAGTTCCAAAGTACCACTACTATCATTATTTTAATAAATAGTGGTTCTCATAATCTGTTATTCACTGTTGGTCAGCTATAGATTAAGTTTTTAAGTAAATACTTTCTTAATAGCAAGGGACAGACCAATCATCTCCCTTCTACCTGTTTTGCTTTTGTCATTCTGCAAAAGATGTGGTACAGAAACTGTTGAAAAACAACACTATTTTTTGGCACGGTGTTTTATATTCACCTATTCTATAAGTTGGCTTTAAGTTTGCATTAAATGAAGACCATATCCAAGTATGGTGCATTTTTCTTTGTTTTTTCTTATATATCATGAAGAAGCATATAGTGTAGCCAAATATTATCTTCTGAAAAAGATGGAGGGAAAAGCACAGTTTTACAAATCATGTAATGTGCATATTAATAATTAAATAGCTTTGCCGTCCACATACAGAGCCAGGTTATGTTCGAGATTCTTAAGGGATCTTGTTTTACATGGGAGAAGCCTCCTTTTACCTTCTGACAACTTATTTTTGGGTATTGCATTAAACCAGATGCAGTCTGTGCTGTGCCAGCATGATCCAGTTTTTAACAACTCATGACTGGCTGGAGTGAAGCATCCCTATCCAGTATGAGTTTGTCCTGGTCAGAAGAGTAGTGCAATGCATTATTTAGGTCTGTTCTTTAATGGGTCTTGATGAAGTACTTTCTTTCATTCCTGTGTTGTTCACCTTTAGTATTTAGTTATATCATGTACATTCTGTCATTTGTCTGTTACTTTTAGAATTTCATCTGGGATTATTTACAAAAAGTCTGCAATAGAAAAGATAAACTTGGCAAAATACCTTGTGCCTACAACTCCTCTGTTGCGAGTTACACACTTTCCCCACAAACCTGGAGTGCTCGTTTGACATTAGATATCAGTTTTTGGAAACTCCACAGAATTGCTGCTTGTTCCTGACACAAAATTACGTTAGTACTGGATTCCCAGCTATCCTGTCATGCATTACTGACAGAAAGATGTGGAAATACAACACTAGATGGGAAGACCTTAGTTGCTCATACAGTCCTGTCAACAGCCCTGGGGCTGGAACATGTATTCTACAGATGATTTGTCTGGCAGTTGAAAATTTTCAGTGGAGGAGATGCCACAGTGTGCCTCACGTGACTCACATTTGACTGTTTTGCCTCTCTTGCAGTAAAAACGTTTTCAGAATAACAGCCTACATCTTCCAACAGCTTGCACTTTGTTTTTTTCCCCAAGGGAAATGCTCTTTATCGGAAGCATAGGGAAACCTGGCTCTCCAAGTCACTTCCAGACTCCTTAAAAGCAGTTCAGAGTCTGTTTGAAAAACAGTGTTCTCCAAAGAAGCTTATTTATTTCAGCTTCCTTCCATGGATTGCACTTTCCAAACACCTTCCTTTTTACCTCCCACTTTGTATATGGGCTTAAGATTTCTGCTTCTGTGTCTTGCCTTACACTTGGCATCTTTTTTCTTTCAGACCATTCCTTTGATTTAACATGATAATTTTCAGTTCCTACCCTGTTCTCCAGAATGTTTGTGATTGCTCCTAAAATGATGTCATCTACAGATTTTCTAAGTTGACTCTACATTCCTTTGATAGCACTAACAAATGCATCCAACAAAACCAGGCTCTGCACGCATCCAAGCAAGGACATCACACATATCCTCCTGGATTAACAGAAAGCCATTTATAATCCAGTCACCCTACAAGTGATTCATCAAGTTTTGCACTTGCTTTGTTTGCTTTTTTGGCCATCATGTTTGCATAGCTTTTATATTAAGATGCTGTAAGAGGCAGTAGGAAAATCTTTCCTAAATTCAGGACATACCTACATGTTCCCTTTTAACCCCTACACTGTTTATCCTGTCAAAAGGATATTATTTGATTGGTTGGAGAAGAGCTTCATCAATTCATCAGTTGAATTCAATTTATCAATTTAATTGAATTCATCAATTATTTATCCCTCTAGTGCATATTTTAATGAATTCAAACGAAGGAGTTGCATCTGCTTCTCTTCATTTGTGTTTTGTTTCCTTTCTGAAAAAGACATTTTGAGAGTAGACTTTGAACATGACTTTTATGCTTCTCCATTCTTATCTGGAGAATGTTTGGAAATGAAATACTGGGTGCTAAGTCACAGAAAGGAATGGAAAAGGCAAGCTGAAAAGGCACATCCCTCTTGGTTATCTTCATATTTTTCAGTTATGTAGTCCACTACTGAAGCTTCTTTCCTCCCCTTATTCCTGCATGAACATGGCTATTACCTTCCCCTCTCTTTAACCCTTCCATCACTAGATTTAAGACAACACTACAATGAAAATACTTTCTTTAAATAGGTACGAGTAGTTCTGTTAATGAAGTGTCAGTATGCATTCCCTGAGATTGGATTTGCTATAGCTATAATCCTTACAGTTTGGTAGAACTAGTGTAATAGTGCTGCCAGTAAAAGTAGTGATCTTGCTTCCATAAAAATGATTGTCCATTCTGCTCATCTGCTTTAAATAATAACACAACTAATGCAATTTCAGTCTTTCCTTTAGTCAAAAGGAAAGACATTAATCATCCATTAATGCAGAGGCAGCAGAAGTGTTTGTAGTTTGCTTTCAGGTGCTGGTGTTCCTGTTTATTCATGCAAAACAGAATGCAAATAGGAATGTGGGGTTCAAAACCAGCATGATTTTTACAGTAGCTGATGTGTGATATTAAGATATTTAATTCTGTGGTATTCAACTTTTACTGTTTTCTTTGTCCAAGTGCTTTGCACAGCATTTGTAAATTACAATACTGAATATAGTAATACAAGATGTTCAAGGGCTGTGGTTTCTCTGTGTATGATATAATTAATTTGTTATGGAGGATGTATTTCATATGTTAGTTAATACATGCAGTGATTTCAGGAAAGGTGCAATGGTTTTACATTGTATGCCAGAAGTTCCAAATTTTTGCCTTAGGAAAAGGCATGTTTCTGTTAATTTATCCAAATGTTTCAGTGCAGAGATGAAAGCTATATACTTCCCTTTCTTAAAGGCTAAATGGGTCTCGATGATGGAATAAAGGTACTAAGTTGATACTCAAGTTTTCATTAAGACCATTTTTAAGTGTCTTGACTGTTCGCAGATCACTCTGCAGTGTTTACAAATATAGGTTGTGTTACTAATGTGTTTTTCCATTATCATGGAATCCTCTCTAGTCACAACTAAAATCCAGAGCCATCTCTTAAAGAATTGTTTTCAGGATCTATGGGACTAATAGCCCTGGTTTGCTTTTATTTGAGCTCTTTTGTACCAAGAACCATTGTTGTACTTTTTTTTCTCCGTTCGTTTTGGCAACCTAGCTATTGTTGTGGAATCATGGCTTTCAAAAGTCTAAACAATTTTGTAATACTAACAGAGAAAATTTTTCATCTTGAATGGAAGGGTCATATGGGAAAGATGGCTCTTCGTGTATAGATCAGATTGAAAAGGATGCAGAGTATTTAGTGGGTACTGCAAGCCTAAAAACTCCTGCCATAGACTAGCCTGCAAGGGGGTTTTTGCTGTATCATTGTAGGGATTTGTGGGGATTGTAAGCTTGTTTAGCAATGTTGGCTGCATTGAAAATGTAGTAGCCAAACTGCAATTCTTGCAGGCAAATGTGGGGGAAAAAACCAAAAGCATGCTCAAAAGCAAATAAGTCATACTAGAAAATATCCTTCAGTTGTACAACATTTATTTGCAATAATTGTGTTTGTGCATTCCTTTTTGACAGAGCCTCCCATGGACCATTCTGATCTGGTTGCAGAGCTACTGAAAGAGTTATCAAACCATAATGAGAGAGTTGAAGAAAGAAAGACTGCCCTGTATGAGCTCATGAAATTAACTCAGGAAGAGTCTTTTGGTGTTTGGGATGAGCACTTCAAAACAATACTACTTCTGCTGCTTGAAACGCTTGGAGATAAAGAGGTAAATTCAGAAACATCCAGTTAAGAATGTTAACAAAGTACACAGCTTACTTTCAGTACCTTTGACATTTGTATGAGTTGTAGAAAGGGCACAAATTCCAGTTAGTGGTGGAAAACAAAAAAAACTGTGGAAATACAAAAATGCCATGAAGTCCAATTGCTCTGATGGCATCAGTGATACTTAACTTCTCGAGGATTCCTGTTTGTGGATTCTGACACGGTAGATTGAATTAAATATTTTTGCACTGAGATTCAAAGTTTATCTGTTTATAGCCCCTGAATGAATGTAGAATATGAAAACATCATGTGTGGCAAAGCATTTAAAAATTTGTTAGTAAAATACAGTAATAGTCATTGTGAAAAGACTGAGTTCTATATAATAGTTCTCTACAAAGGCCATGTTTCTGAAATTACTGAGGATCAAAAAGGCACCAGTACTTGCATTTGATTTTTAATTGTAAAAAAAAGAAGTAAAAAATGTATTTGCACGATGCTTTTATCAGCCCTTGTGTTTGCAACTTAACTTCTGAGTAGCATAGATAAGTCAAGTTAATTTAGCAGTCTGTTTATGATGTCACCTGAATTTTCTGCAAAAAGAGAGATTGAAGAGATTTTTTTCCCTATTTTTGTTAATACTAAATTGAGACTGTATATGTGTGCAAAGCATAAGCTGATATTTTTTCCATTATTAAAGACTTTTCCAGCAGCTGAACAAATGTTAAAAGCATATGTCTGTTTAAAGATGCATAACTCATTTATTTTAATATTGAATCTTTAGCATGCAATTAGAGCTTTGGCACTGAAGGTTCTAAGAGAAATTCTAAGAAACCAGCCAGCAAGGTTTAAGAATTACGCAGAGCTCACAATCATGAAGACTTTAGAAGCACATAAGGATCCTCATAAGGAGGTCAGTAATCAGTTATTTTATTTGTTAAAGGTTTTATTATTATAAAATCATTACAAAATGAAAGAGCTGTCCAGAAAATGTGAAATAATCAGTTCTTACTGAGGAAGTAATTTTTTTAATAACAAGCATATTATTATATGTTTAATAACAATGATGTTATTAGTTAACATGGGCGTGCAAGAAAAAAGAACCCTGCAGTTCTAAAAGGTCTTGAGGTTAATATCATCCCTAATAACAACTGCCTTGGGTGCCATCCCACAGAACAGTGTCACCACGGCTCTTCAAGGAAAGGTGCTTTTTCCTTGTTTGTCATCATCCTAGATATAGTCATAGATGTCCTAGAGATCTAAAACAAGCTTTTGGGTTTCAGTGAGATTTATGGTTGAGAGATGAGACTAAACAAGACAAGGAATTGTCAACCCTTTCCATTCTGCTCCATTTGAGTGCATGGCTTTGAATGGTGTTAAGGGAAAATGCACAGGAATATGTCAGTGGGGGAGGTGCTTGTGCCAGGCATAGTGAGGGGATTCAGGAGAAGGGTAAATGTAACCTTGCTCAGAGTTGTTTGTGGTGCCTACATACACAATAAAGGACAATGCATGTAAATATAGGAAACACAGATACAGTAACAAACACAATATTCAGCTTCTGACGTCAGTGTCACTGATGCTGTGGAAAGAATCCATGTTTATTACAAAATGAGTACAACTTCCCCATGCATGGGCACTTGGTGGAATTTACTGTGGAGTTTCAGGCTTTGAAGTCGATTGCGATTCCTCCCATCCCATGACTTTATAATTCATTTGATACTTGTTTTTCTTTTCCCTGTGCTCTCTGGATTTGTTTCATACACTCGTATTTATTGCAGTGTCATTTTCCTGTTCCTGTGCTTTTTTCCCCTCTCATCATTTCATGTGTTAGGAGTGAGAGAGTAAAGGATGGAGAGAAAATTTTGGAGGTTTTTGTACATCACTATGTACAGCCACTCATTCTGTACAGCGGTTCCCCTTGTTAGATGGCAGATGCCACCACAGCACTAATGTGAAGATCAGATGCTAATTTTCTCTGTGGTGCCCTTGTTGTGTTTTGAGCTTGTGTACCTGTCGAAGTCCTGCCTAATTATTCTTGTTCTGCTTGTTCTGCATATTTTTCAGGGTGAAGTACTCTCTTGTCATAGTTTCTTTCAAAATTACAGGGGAAGAAAAACAGCTCAATTGACTTCTACAATTAGCAATCTAAGCATGTCATTAAACACACTTTTGAATGTGAATGAATGTGAAAACATGTTTTATTGGTGATCACTGACCTAACAAGCAATAGCAAATGACAACACAAGAAGTTACAGGGTTATAGAAGACAGAAATTACAAAGCTGGTGATATTTCAATATATTGGAGGGTATGCAGAATACAGAAATTTCAGATCCTATTAAACAAGCAGGTTTGAAAAACTGATACGTGTATTGCCAAGGGCATAGTAGCCACAGAATATTGGGAAGAATTGTGTTTTTAGGAAATAATGTCCAACAGCTGGACTCTTTACATATCTCTATAATATTGCAGAGATATATTATACTGCCAGAAAACAGACCACAGAGTAAGAGTCTTATATAAATCACTTTTCTGTCTCTTTTTCTTTCAATAGGTGGTGAGATCTGCTGAAGAAGCTGCTTCCATGCTGGCCACTTCCATTAGCCCAGATCAGTGCATCAAAGTTCTCTGTCCAATTATCCAAACTGCAGATTACCCCATTAATCTGGCTGCCATCAAAATGCAGACAAAAGTTATAGAAAGAGTAGCTAAAGAAACCCTTACTCAGCTTTTACCAGAGATTGTGCCAGGTCTAATACAGGTAAGGAGAGAAGAAAGAAGAATTTAGGGGGGAAAAAGACCAAAGAGACTAATAAAAAGAAACTGTATACATACGAATTGCAAAGACTTCTTAAAAATAGTACCACTTGGTTCTTATGAAGGATTTCACTTCTCTGATAGTTGATGGCTGCCTTGGCCCAAAACACTTGTAATAGTTGGAACTATCTGCTTGATAAGCAGGGAGCTAAATTATAACCATGATTAGGACTCAGGAAACATCAGTAGGATATAACGTCCTGGTTATAGGCAAGCTTGGTAGATACTTTTAGTTCTAAGATAGTTCTTTGTTGTTTGTACCTTTTTCCAAGTTACATAATTTGATGTGAAATTGTCCATATTTTATTTGTGTATAATTGTAGGGTTTTATCAGATGGGGCTTTTGGGAGGCAAGAGGAAAGAAGCAGTTTTATAAAGTTAAATAAAATTAGAAGGATATCTGAGTTTTCCTTTGTCTTTAAAACTGAATGTTTTACCACCTTTTATTATATCAAGAGCCAAAATACATTAATTTCCTTCATGGATCAAGACTCTTTAAAAAGAGTTGGCAGATGCAGTCTACAGATTTCTGTCTTTAAGAGTATGATCCAGTCATACATCTGCAGGAAAATAGAGGCAGAGAAGGGGCTCTCTGAGAAGGGAATCTGAGTGAGACAGCCAGGCATGGAGTGATAGAAAAATGGCAAAAGAAACAAAAATCATTGAAGAATGAGATAGTGGTTAACGAAAGAGTCTTTAATTGTTGAAAGAGTTCTTCATTCAGAGTCAGGAAGCTCTAAATTGTGAGTGGTCTTTTGCTTTAAGTAAACATCTATATAATCTAGAAAAGTTCTCTTATGTGGTCACCTATGGCATGGCAGCAGCTTTGTTTTCAGTGTAATTTATGAACAGGACTGTGTGGGTTTTAAATTCAGCCTGGAAAATTATTATCAGTGGTTATTAATACGCGTCCTGCTTTTTAACTGCATACTCTTTATTTGTGTGTTTGGTTTTTTGTTGGGCTACACTTGGCATTAATATACCATAGGCTTCAATGTATTTATTATAGGAAATAAGTAAATAGCTTTCTGGGGCTTTTAATCATTAACTGATAAGGTATTAATGTTAATTTTATTGCTTTCTAGGGTTATGATAATTCAGAGAGCAGTGTTCGTAAGGCATGTGTTTTCTGCCTTGTAGCCATTCATGCAGTAATTGGTGATGACCTAAAACCACATCTCAGTCAGCTTACTGGCAGTAAAGTAAGTAGAAGATACTGTTTGAAGAAATGGCATTTGCATTTTGTTTGCCATTGCCAGAAAGTTTCCAAAGTGTATACTTGAGAGTATCAGTTGTATTAATACAACTTTGCCATAAAATATCAAAACTGAGAGTCCACAGGTCTTTTTTTATGCAAGTGTACAAACTTTTGCATGAACATAATTACTAAACTATGTTTCGTACTGCTTTTTAATGCAGTCAGTTCCTTGTATGCTGATAGTAATGATAATGGCTGTATTAAGCAGGCTTTTCCTATCAGTGCTTCTTGTATTTTGTTTTCATGCAAGTTCTGATTGAAAAACAAGGAACATAGTATGTGCATGTTACATACACCAGTGTCGTTCTTCCTCCTTGTTATTTTGCTTTCACCAGTCTTTTCAAATTAGTACCTCTTATCTGTAATAATAAGAACTAGTCTGTGGTCCTTTTTGTTTCAGGATATTTATGATTTCATTGATATCTTTCTCATGCAATTTTTTGCATGTAGACAGCTATATGTTAGTTGTGAATCTCTTTGTCCTTGGGAGTAAAACAGGACAATTAATTTTGTGTGGCTGTGAATAAGACAGTTCTATCTTTAAAAGAGTCTCTGGCAGTGATTGCATTTAAAGTGACTCTAGACAATATTGGAAACTTTAGTAAATACCAGCATCAGCAACTCTGACCAGAGGCTTAAACCTCAGCAGTAACTTAAAAGATAAAGAAACCCAAACCACTACCATATTTAGAAAAGCATTAAAATTGGAGGAAAATATTCCATCTATTTTAATCTAGCTACTTTATACCATATTCTTCTTTACATCCTTAGAGAAGCTTGAGCAGTTTCCTTGTGACAAATTTTACTTATGTTTGATGCTTTCATTGGCATGTATGTTCCTCTGGAATATCTGTGTAAAGTACAATTTTGCCTTTAGGGAAAAGAAAAAAGGATTAATGTCCATGTTGTTGTACCATTTCTGTAGTCAGATACTTCTTTTCAGTAGTTTGCAAATACTAAACAGAGTTAATTTCTGGCTTAAATTTGCAGATGAAATTATTGAACCTTTACATTAAACGTGCACAAACAGGCTCTGGAGCAGGGGATGCAGCAGCAGATATGTCTGGACAAAGCTAATGAAGCTGACAAGAGTTAACCAGGTCTCCTAAAGAAAGCATGGGCAAGGCCCTCTTCAGTGAAAGGAAAATCCTTACATGCAACTTCTGGAACTTTTTTCTTGTTTTTGTTTTTTCCCCCCCTTTCTTTTGTTATTTTTCTTTTGTTTGGGGTTTTGGGGTTTTTTTCTTTAACTAACGGCTGTCCTCAGCCTGCATGAGACTGTTGCAATAGAATTATTCCAAATCTAAGGAAAAACAGTATTAACATCAGAGCAGAATAAAATTTTAAAATAATCTTATCCATCAGATACCCTGTTCATAATCCTCCGTGTCTTCCCATTAACTTTTGCCAGTGTTACTGTATTAAAAAAAAAGGTTTTTTTAATGCTAATTAAAAAGGTCTGCTTTAAGCTTCAGAAGTTAAAATATAAATTCTGTTGCTTTTCTTCAGCTGCAGATAACATTACTTTTTTATTGCTGTTTTGTTTGAGTATCATGTCCTTTGTTAGAAACAAGAAGGGATGTTAAACAAGGCTGAACTAGTCTGAACTGCAGTGAGACTCGTTCACTGTGTTGGTGGTTCATCATCTTATTTACAGCTTGTTTGGGATATTCTGGAGATTGAGAAATATGCCTATAAAAAGAAAGCTGGATTGATCCAGTTCTGTCACAGTGATATTGTTCATTGGTTGTATGTTTGTTGCATAAATAAGAATTTAGTGTGCGCAGCAGAGGACTGGTACAACCAGTACCTCTTAATGTGGAAGACAGCCCTGACAGGGCAGCACTGCCGACCTGGTGATAGTGTGGCAGCCTGCTGGTGAGCAGCAGAGTTCATGGTCACTTGATGGACGTGAACCATCCTTGTCACCTTTCGTTCTTCAAGCAGGATGCTTCAGAATGGAGTGCTCTGCCCAAGCATGCTCAGTATGTATTTATCTTTATCACTAGAATGTTTCCTCTCAACCTAATTGCTGGAACAAGTAGTCTTGTATTGTAACTCACATGGGATCTTAGGACAGCAGTGCAGAAAACTATTTATTCCTTACCTTCCGAAAAGCACCAAGATTTTCTGCATTGAATTTAAATGGGGGGAGGGGGGAATAGTCACAAATGCTATGGATCTCACCGCCTTTTAATTTAAAGAAAAATATATATTTTGGATGAGTAGGAAAAGCTGCACCAAATTATTTGCATGGTTTTCTTGAATAGCATCCTCAAGACCCATCTGGATTAAGGTGTGGAAATGTTTCAAGGGTTTGTTTTTCGATTTTTGAAAAAGAGTTAGTATATTGTGAATAATGGTTCTTTGTATTTATGAAGTTGATAATGGAAAGAGAACAAAGATAAGTAAATGTGTCCCTAAATGTTGTCTTTTCCTTTTTTTTCCTTTTTTTTCCCCTTTTTTTTTGTATAAGCAGCAAGCTAATGAAGTGAGAAATGGGATGAAACAGAATCCTTCCCAGGAGTAGTGGAACTTTTTTTTCCTGACTTTATTTCCTCTTTGACTGTGATGTTGTCTAGTTGTAGGAGGTGTATCCCGATAAGAGAGAAAATAGTGGTGCCAAGGATAATGATCTATGCTAGGCTAAAATTCTCTCTACCTCTTCAGGGTGACTAACTTTTGACTGAGCTGCTGCATATAGCACCCAGTAGAAAAACTATCTACAGAAAAATCTTTTTTTCATCCTAATTATCACTTAATGTGTATTCAAAACTCTATTCTTCAACACTGCAGCCAAATATCATAAGAAACTACTTACATACTTTACCTGCTAGGAATCCTGAAAAACAAAACTGAATAAAAAATTAAGTCAGATGCTTGTAGTTAACATGAAAGGTTGTTTTACTTTATTTTGAAGTGAATGCAATAGAAAGAGCTAAGATGTGGTCAATAAAGAAGCAATGCCATTGCAGAGATTTATTTGGAGGAAAAGTTGTAGAAATATATGTAAAGACTTAAACCCAAGACTGTCATACTCGTCGCTAGCCCTTTTTAGCAACTATGTGAAGAAAATAGTATCTCCTCCTTCTATCCTTTGTTACGTGTAACATCCTTGTTGTTTTCTACGGTTTAATTACATTGTGTATTTATAGTTCTATGCTTACCATTGTGCATATACTGGCAATAAAATGTACATAACATTACTTAAAAGATTAGCAATGTATACATTCTGGTTTTTCTGTTTTATTTGATCCCATGCTATAAGAAAAATTATAAATGTGATTCATACAGCATTGGTTAGAAAAAATTTATCTTAATCTTCATGTTTTGTGCGTCCACAAAACATATGTTTATATAGTTATATATAAATCTGACTTGGCATTTGAGAACATGCTGTGAATATAGGTATATTAGACAAATTTTTAAAAAACTGAATAGTATCTTTATGAACACAGTTTCCTTCATCTAGGCAGATTTTTTTGTTTATTATTTCATTTATTTGTACATTATACATAATTTACTTTTTTTTTAATATTTAAAAATATTTTTCAGTCTATAGTCTTGTAGTTTTTAAATTTTATTAATACAAAAGGTCACTTCAAAAAATTGCACGAATTCTAAGCTTAATAGCCCTGTATGTTATTCCTGCATTTTGTATAGGTAATACTTATTTTCAGAGAATCATTGCAAGATGACTGTTACTTGTCATCTTTTTGAAGATGCTATTTCATACTGAAAATATATGTTATTGAAACATACAGTATATATTCTGGATGAAACCTAGTTTTTTTTACATGTAAACGAAAGATAGGCTTTTTATCCCCTATATGACTGAAAAATTTGCTCCAGGTAGGAGGGAGGAAGATATTTACCCAAAGTTTGTTCATCAGTTTTGCTTCTAAGCAGTCTTTAAATGTTTTAAGTGAAGATATCCCATGTATTAAGAATCTCAATGCAATATATTAAATGAATATTTTACTTATTATATGATTAGTTCTGTTTCCAGCAGAGATGTGGTTACTATCATCAGAATGTAAGAATTTGGAAAGAAAATTATTTCCACAGCAGCCAGTTTATCAGATTCACTGCTTTGCTTTTTGCCTTCATTTCCTATATTATAAGTAGATATTAGCTCAGTTAAATTCAAGCAATGATTAGTCATGCCTTATGTTCCTGCTGGAGGTGGTTTCTCTAATGGATTAGCATAAAAATCTGGGAAAAAAATAGGACAGTTATAAGTTGCTGTTCTTTTAGACAGGGTTTATATATGTCCCTTTGAATATCCTGTGAAGATAGGTCATTGCAGTCATTTGAATATTGAAATGTAATTCTTAAAGTTTGGGTTTGGGCTTTAAAAAAGAGGAAGGAGAAGAAAAGCTACATGCAGAATCAGGGTGGGAAATGGATATTGTGAATGTCTCAGACTTGGATGTCATTTGCTTTAAAGAATTTTGAGTAACACATGTTCAGATGAAGTCTTAGCAAGGAAGTTGGGATAATAAATGTAAATTGAATGGAGAGCTGATGATGTAAATTTTCCTGAGTTGGCTTGCTTGTTTGTTTTTGAAGATAAAGGTTGGAACAGATTGAGTTGTGTTTATTATTTGCGGTCTGAGTCACAGAGCAAAAGGAACAAACATCTGGATCCTGAAACACTTCCATATTCTTAATGGTTTCTATCCGTGTTTAAACATTTAAGTCACAAACATACCCATGAAAAAATTCTACTGAGAATGCAGGCGTAAACTGCACACAGTTTGAATTTTCAGCAAAGGAATTCAAATGCTGAATGTGACATTGTCCCTTTGAAAGCAATCATAAAAAAGAAAATAATTTTGAGAAATAAGTATGTTGAATTACACTACAGTTACTCCCTATGCGAGGCAAGTGAGAATAGTTCACTGGCTGTGCTAACTTGCACTGTGTTAGGTTGGAACTTCACAAACACAGAGAACACAATAAACATAAATGTGATGGGGATGCATAAGCAGTTCAGAACTGAAGGATTGTCTGGAGAACAAGATCTGTTGTTTTCTCCCAATTAAAACAGTAAACTGGTGAGTTCTGCAGTTGCAGTCTACTTCCAGGTAAGATAAATGTCAATATTCATATTAAGCTCACTTAAGAAAACATCTTTAAATTCTCCCCCACATGAGTTTTCCAACTCATTCAAAGTACGTGCTTTAAAGATTTGCTTCATTATTTATATATGTTTTCTTCTTTTTTGTTAGAACACAAGATTTTCACAAATTTGGGAAGCTTGAAGAACTAATTGTGCTGGTCTGGCAAAAAATCAAACTTCACTTACTCTTTGACTATATTTTGTTTTTGTTTCTATGTTTTAGTGTACTTTTAAGAGCTCAGAGTTTCCAAGCTGTGCAGCTTGGATTATCCCAGTTAAAGAAGTTTCTTCATTTGCTGATGGGATTTTAGGATAATAAGTGTATTTACGAAGAAGTTCTCAAGCAGTTTTGAATACTGTATGATTTCTGTTGAATATACAAATTCTGTCACTTTTGATGTATTTTAGGTAGATATAAGTGATCCTAGTGGAAATCCTTTGAGGGAGTAAGATAGGAAAAAATTACAGATAGTGAAACATGGAATATACTTCTTCAGTGGAAAAAAGGAACATAGATGTATGTAAATGTTTGATATCCACTTGTATTGATACAGGAGTTGAAAAAGTAACTTAACTTGATCTTGGGCATCACAGTTTTACAAGTTTTCTTTTTCTGTATCCTTTCTTACCAAGATCATGATAACTGTCCACCAATACTCATCTTTGGACCTCTGTGAACTCATTTTGCAACCAGTACTGGAGATGGTTCTGCTAACCTTAGGATAAATTCAAAAGCAGTGCCTTTCTGTCCAAGGAACACCTGTAGCAGTTAAATATGTAGATTTAAGTTATGCAGTAGACAGATATTCTCAAAAGTCAGCTGGACTGCTTTAGGTATTCCCTCCCATCTAGTCATCTCTGAGCCAACAGAGTACCTTTGTGGGGGCCTTCCCTAATATGTTCCCCAAACTCATTTGTCTGGAATAATCTCAGACTGGTCCTCCAGCAACACCAAGGGCTCACATACCTGTGCCAGAGAGTGAACGAATGTCCTGGGCTGAGAGGGTCTGCCTGTATGGGGGGCAGTGGTGGGGGAGGAAACACAAGAAAACCCACCTGCTTCTTAGCACAGTGTGTTTAACCTGAGCATGCATAGCTCATGTCAAAATACCAGGGAAGATGAGGAAACTGTTGATTTCAGCTTGGATAAACGGCTCAAGTGCAAGCCTGTAGGGCTTAATTTATATGCTAGTCTGAAATAATACATTTGAAAAATATTTAACAGTGTGCAAGTACAAAAAGCCTCTAATTTGGAAAAATAGTAGTTTCTGGCCTGTTACTTTGTGTCCTTTCAGCACAACTTAAACTGATGCAGATAAAACATTTATACACTATAGTAAGTGTCTTTACAGATGGTTGTATCTTACCTAAAGAATTTCTGAGCTTTGATGCTGTTTTTGATCATTGAGATGACAGCTACAGCCATGCTGGCCAACTAATCAATTGAAATACTTTTCCAAGACAAAATGACCTGCTTTTCCCTAAAGAATTTGCATGCATCATCATTTATATAGCCTGTACCTGCCCTAGAGAAGAAATCTAAATTGGATGTTACCTGATTGTTCACAAAGTGCCAGCTTAAACTTTTTAAAACCTTAATTGAAGAGTTGATATTGTCAGAAGCTGCCTTTTTATCAGAAATCTATTAATTAGCCACTGCTTGAGCCATTAAGAAGATTTTTGCACTGTTAGGAGGTGAAAAATGCAGGGTTGCTAGAAAAGAAGAGGAGAAAAACATGGTGTACATACTTTATTTAACCCCTTGTATGTTGCAGCTAATGTTCTGAAAAACCTTAAAGCCCCTGTGTGATTTGTAAAGCTTTTAGGAAAGGAGTTTTCTTGGAATACACAATGTCTTGCTTTCTGCTTTGGGAATTTAGAGGAAAATAAAGATGCTGGAGGTCTTTATTTACAAACCTAAGCCAGCCCAATGCTAGCAAATGTTAGACCTGGCAGGGTACCAAAGCTCCTTAAGAGCCTCATGTAAAAGGAACTCAGTCCATTAGGACTGAGAAATAACCAAGCTCCATTTTCTGTGTCAGGCAGCCTACACTGCCACAGCAGTCTGGGAGTCCAAATACTGATTTTTAGGCTACAAAGCACAGAATAGCAGAGTAACAACCACTTGAACTTGTCCACCTTTACAGATTTCTGAGTTGTCTTAAAATAAAATTGATGTCCTCCTTTGCCACCATCATAAAAACCTGCTAATTTAAGTTCAGATTCAGGTATGATGTAATGGGTTAAATCAAAATACTCTCTGGTCAGTGATGCTGTCTAAATCTCAGTGCCTATAAATGATCTCCATGTCATAGGTTTCTTTGTGGGCCATGGTCTTCCTGAAAGGCAGCAGATGAAACAGAAGAAAGCAAAGGTCATACTTGCCATGCTTCATCTTGTAAGGTGTGGAGTCAGTAAGACATTTATTCCTCAGTTCATACCTTGGCACCTTACTGCATCCTGAGATTGAGAAGTAGGTAGTGTGAGGAATATGACTATGGAGGAGTAAACTACAGACCAGGAATGCCTTGCAATGGAGGCTTTCTTAAAAGGGGACAAGACGCCATGAGGAAAGGAGCATATCCTGCTGCATTCTTCAGAAGCAGCCAAAACTGTTTTTCATAGCCTGACACTTGAGCATTAGAAGCAATCTGTATTTCTCCTTTACATATGAAGTTACTTGAGTGCCTCACTTGTATCAAGGAGACACTGAAGCAAGTTCAAGTAGAGGGTCTGCTACATATCTGATGCATTTGATCAAAATTATCAGAAGGAGCTGTTGAAGCATTTAGCACGTTCAACAAGTGTTACGCATCAAGCAGAGTTCTGGTCAGATATCCTGTAAAGTGTTGTCTTGTTTCTATGCTGTCAGTGTCCTAAGACTTCTAGTGGAACTTGGAAGGTCTACTAAAAATGTTCATTGTGGGTTTTCCCATTTCCCCTTTATTTTTGTTGGCAGGCCTGCTTCAAGAGTTCTGTATCACAGAAGGGCTGGTAAATGCAGCAGTCTCAGCATTCAACAGGCCCAAATTCCAGCACCTAAAATATTGCCGTGGTCCGTGCGTTGACAAAGGACTCTTGACAATAATTTCAGAAGGCTAAATATGATTTATTAAAATGACTCCATAGTCAGAGGATTTGGGCTATAATGTGCCCAGGTACAGAGCTCAGATGCATACTTCTTCATGCCCTGTACCAGAATAGGAGAATGCTTACAATAACAGAGAGATAACAGTCCTTCACCTCCTTGTCCCACTAACAGGAGACCCGCAGAGAAATCCAAAACGTCCTTGAAACATACACCAGAGATTTTGTTTACAGAAACTTATACAGAGTAAAAAGACAGTAAAAGATGCTCTCCCATGGGAAAAATTTCCTGCAGGCTTGCACACAGAGAAACCTATATGTTCTTGTAACACTAAAATCATCCAAGAATCCAGATTAAAATTGGCAGGTGGACATGGAGAGCATGTGGGGGTATTGCTGCTCATCCTCTGCTGCACTCCACAGACATAGTGCATTGCTGTTCTCAGGCTGTCAGCAGTCACCTTGTACTTCTGCCACCTTCAGATGACCAGACACAGCAAAAGGACTGGGCTGGGTCAGCCCTTAATGTGTCAGGAGGTGTGTGGAGAACTGCAGGTCAGTGCAGTGATGGATCACATGCAGAAGTTATTCCTGTTTGTGGCTGTTACCCAGCATTAAATTCACTGCAGTAGGAGTGAATACAGAGACAGAGAAGTTGTGTACTCAAAAATAGAGGGGCTAGAAATGTGTCAGCACCTTTCATAGAGATGTATGATGGATTCATAGCGCATCCAAACCAGGAGTATCATCTAGACATGGATAACTAATTCACTGTTATCCAAAGTCACCCTGCTTTAGGCAGCAACTCCTGTACAACCAAAAAGAGTCCAAAGACCAAATAGGATGCATCAAAATAACAGTACTTTTCTAAACTTTGTTTTGGGATTGAAGTATGCAGGGATTGCATAAATATAAAACTTTGTTCTGACTTTAAACTGAAAACTAGTATTTTAAGCACAACAAAAATCACTGGACAGCAAATACTTCCATTAAACAAAATTTTCAGAATAGATACTGAATTCACAATGTCTTACATTGTACCTGATTAAGTTTTCCATGTGCTGTCTGTAGAACAATTTTTACTTGTTGAAAGCAAAGAGCAAAGATGACATTTGGTCATATATAACTGGTTATAATGCCAGTACTTACAGTCATTTGTTGTAGTTCTCAGAAGAGCAGTCAGAAAAATATTATATGAGGAGTCTGATCACTATAAAAAAGATTAGCAAGTTGAGTGATGCCTTAGGAGACTTCATCATTTTGAATGTAGCTCATGGGAAAAAAATTCAATAAAGTTATCAAGTACCATATGCTAAAGTGCTTAACGTCAGTGTATATCCACACACATTAGCAAAACATGAGCCTCCCCGCCTTAAATTTCAGGTTGGACTTTGCATGCCATACACAAGCCTTAGAGCAAGAGATGTTTTAAATAAATAATGTCTTGTTGTTTGTATATACAGTGCTCCTTTGCTGAAATCCCAGTGTACTTACTGGGCAGATCATAAAGCAAGAAAAAAAAAATAACAATAAACAGTACAAGGTAAAAAACTCCCTTATTTGTCCCCAAACTTGAAGGACCGTGTAACCACATACCTTTATGTCTAAAGGTTAGTCAAGGGCAGCAGGTGTGGGTGTGGGGAATATACAGTGTTTCACAAGGCAAAATACCAGACTTAGACGTAACTTGGGAAGTTTATCCAGTATACTTGGAGCTGTACCTGTATACTGTTCGCAACAGAGATCAGTCAAAACACAAGACTCTGAATAGGACAAAGAAAAGAAATGCTGAATTGTTTTGAATAATAATTAGTTTGAATAATAACTTCTTTCCTACATGTTCTGTCTGCTATACTCCATACAAGGAACTCAAAGCATCTATGACTGATAATCATCTTGTCAACCCTTGGAGGGAAAAAAAAGGCAAAATTTCCTCTTTCACAGTGCCTTTGCATAGAAGTCCACAAGACCTGGTTGTGCCTTGCTTCTGTTATACCATCAGGGATAGTGGTCACGGTGGGATAGGATGGTTTGTTGCAGCAGCTTCTGTGGTCACACTCTGTCAAGTATAAAATAGTTTGCATACCGTGAGGGGCACCTGTCACATGGGCTTTGGGACTTCTAGTTTATGTAAAAAGCAGGTACTTAGATCAGAAAAGCTGCCATTATTTCACCCTCCCTACAAACACCCCATCTCCACGAGGCAGCAGTTTTTTGGATATTATCAATGACTCACTTGTCCACATAAGGGCGGTATATGAAGAATCAAATGAAGGTAAGAGACTGAATGGGCACATTTGCTGTGATGCTCCTGTGTTTTATTACAGCCTTCTGTTGTGGTCAGGAGTCAAAGCTCTGGTAACAGCTGGGCAGGCTAATAACAGAGAACTGAAATCAGAGAACTAAAACTCTTGCTCACTATCTGCATGCAGTACAGATGGGCTGAACCCAGACCAGTAGCAGAATCTGCAATTGCTTGCCTGGGCTCACCTGGGGTAGTTATTTTCAGTGACAGCAAATTGTCTGTCTTGATATTAAGAACAAATCTGCAACCCTGATATATGGTGTTTGTGTTACTTAAAAATACCCAAATTAATTCTAAAAGGGTTAGGAAGCAAGTCTATGCTAAGATAAAAAACAGGCGTCTCAAATGCTTTTGCTCCCAAGTTCTCTCTTGGTCTGCATAAAGTCAATCAAAACTGCAGTGTTCCTTCTCATTTGCATTCTGACAAATGAGCATCTGTAAAAAGCAGTGGGCTGGTTTGGGGGGTGAAAAAAGTGTTGGACGATTTAAAGCCACATGAGCTCTGTGGGATATGCATAGAGAGGCGGGAGCCATTTTTGTGGTAGAGTCCTTCGAGTGAAAGGGAATCTGTGGTATTACCCTTTCCATTTGACAGAAATACAAGTCACAGAACACAACATGCCTGCCCTCTATATGGGAAGTTCTTGTAAACCCTAAGGGAAGGTTGTGAAAGTATTTTGTGGGATGTGTAGTTCACTTCTTGAGAATAATCACTGCAAATGGAAATGGAGCTTCCAAATAAATGCACTGCATGCATTTCACTCCTTTGCCGAAATCTAGGGCTGAAGACAGAGCAGCTTTATTTTACAACTTACCAGTTTCTGAGCAAACTGGGGATCAGGATATATATTCTTTTCCTACAGTCACTGAAATCAAAATAATTATTAAAAAAATACAACAGCAATCACTGGGACAAGCGCGGCCCTTTACATCTGTGAGGATGCTTGTTACAAGTCTGTGGTTTCAGAGACATGTAAGAGGAACAACTAATCTTGAAAAGACTCATCCAGCTCTCCTTGCTGTACCAAAGATCAGTTTGTGTACACAAGCAGATCTGTGTCATAACAGCCCTCCTCAAGTTACTTATGTGCACCTTGGAGGAGAATAATCTCTCAGAATCACTAAGGCAACAGTCCCAATTCTTGTCTGCTTTCCTGGGCAGTGTCACATGTGGGTGTTCGTTTCTTATCCCACATTTACAGTTCCTCTACTATTATTCTGTATTTTTACATGTTGGGTAGATGATTCTGCCTCTTTACTCCACTCTGGTGAGACCCCACTTGGGGAGCTGCATCCAGCTCTGGGTTCCCCATCACAGGAAGGACACGGACCTGTGTCCTTCCTGTGTGTGCGTCCAGAGTGAGTCCAGAGGAGGCCACCAAGATGATTAGAGGGATGGTGCACCTCTCCTGTGAGGAAAGGCTGAGAGAATTGGGTTTGTTCAGTCTGGAAAAGAGATGGCTTAAGGGTTACTTTATTGCAGCCTTCCAGTACCTAAAGGGAGCCCACAAGAAAGAGAGAGAAGTGAGTATGTAGACAAGACAAGGGGGAATGGATTCAAACTGAGAGTAGGTTTAGATTAGATACTAGAAAGAAATTCTTTGGTGTGAGAGTAGTGAGACACTGGAACAGGTTGCTCAGAGAAATTGTGGCTTCCCCATTCCTGGAGGTGTTCAAATCAGGTTGTATGGGACTTTGAACAACATGGTCTAGTGAAAGGTGTCCCTGCCCATGGCAGGGGGTTGATAGTACATGATTTCTGAGATCCTTTCCAGCCCAAGCCATTCTATGATTCTGGTCTTTGCTTTTTGTTTGCATTGTTTGATGTTAAGTAAATAGAGTAAATTAATGAAGAATTGTCTGAAATGCTATTAAAAAATCCCCAACCAGTTATGTTTATTTTAAGCTTTCTTTGCTGCTACATATTATTATCACTCTAATATGAAATAATTCTTTTTTGTTTCCAAGAATCTTGCTCTCTGATGTTCTGATCATAGCTTGTGTGTTGCCACAATATTGTAATACCTTTTAAAAGTATCTCTATAGAATGAGCTGGTATTTAAAAAACAGAAATAACAAAGCCACCAATGAACTACTACTATTTGTCAGTAGTCCTTCCTATTTCAAGCAGAATGGGTGCCCTCTGCAGGTAATTATTTTCAGATGAGGATTTTGGATGTGTGCCTCTTATTATTTCTCAGTGTCAAGGTCTTTGCAGGATGAACCTGCACTATTTTGCGTGTCTTAAAATTGATACTGCAATCCTGGCTGCAAATTCCAGCAAACAAATGGCACTGAGTGCACCAAGCAGCTGTTTTGCATCTGAATACGATTTTTCCTGAAGTGTGGGTATGAGGAGTGGTGTTGGGTTGGTGTTGGAGTAAATATATTTCCTGCAATTTGACAGTGTTTTCATTGTTGGGTTGGGGTTTTTTTAAATCTTGGTTCATGGCAAGAAGGTAACTGTAAGGTTGTAGTCTGCCTGCCACTGGAAAGAAATTAACAGGAAAAAAGGATGCAGTCTAAACACTGCTGAGAAGGCATCTTACTCCCTCTTAAAGAGGTCTTTGTGTATTCCAGCTTTTTTCTTTTTCTCTGCAGTCAGTCGTGCCTATGCAGTGTTCCAGGTCTCTGGACTGTGTGAAGAGGGAGCGGGGTGCGGGGTGCCTCTCTGAGGCCAAGTGAAACAGCCCTTTCTCTGGCTCTGTAACACAGGGTTTGCTCAGTGACACTGTAGGACAGTGTGGAGGGAGAGAAGGAGAGAAACAGGGATGCTGGTGAGGTCTGAGCTGCACTTATATCACATTGGTAGTAAAAAAGCTCTGCACCTGGGCAGCAGCAGCAGAGAGCATGTGGGGAGCAGCCAAAGACATCGGCTACCTGCTTCTTCTGGAGAGAGGGACAACTTGCTGGCAGCACCTGTATGTAAAGGCCTGAGAGTAACCCAACTACAACTGTAATCTCAATTTGCATATTTGTTTTCTCTTTCCTATCTCCCATCACTGCAGCGACCATCTCTTAGCTGAACACAATGCTTCACCTCATCCCAAAATGCTTTTCTGGCAGAGCCAGCCTGAACATTATCCCCACCACCAGTATCCCACCAGTAACAGCAGCTACCTGCGGTAAGTGAAGAATGGGGGTGACTTTTAATCACAATAATAATTATAATGCCATAATACACAAGAATGCAGACTGTACGTGCAATCTTTGCTAATGCACAAGTTGAAGCCTTCAAATAGAGCTGTTGATTTGAAAGTAATTGGAAAAGTCAACACGGTGGAGGTTTACTTTGCTGTAGCCCCACAATTTTCTCAAGCCATGTCACTGTATGTGCATGCTGCTAATAGCGTTAGTAATATGGTATTGTTATGATATCCTTAATATGATATTCACAGATGTGTTTTGTTTGATTGGTTGGGTTTTTTTAATTGCATTTGCAGTCTGTAGATAAAACTCCATTTATATGAAATAATAGAGACTTAGAAATACCTTGATGTCTCATATTTACTTTGATTATTTGCTGGAGTTCAATTGATCTGCAGGACCAGGGTTTTGGGCTGCCTGTCATATCAGTGCAGGTTAAATCCTTAGCACTGAAATTCTGATGCAATATACAGCTTACTGCATCAGCATATTCCTGTGAGCTACAAACCTACTTTACCTCTGCATGACTGAAATATTGTTTGTTTACAGTATTCAAATTTTCTTATAATTAAAAATTATAAGAAAATTTTGTGCTTTGTGTCAAATCTTGTGCTTTGACAAGAGCTAGGCTCATAGATTCCAGATAATCTTGATGTTAATTAAGTTTCAATTTATAATGTGGTTCACTCTCTGTATTACTTATTAGTAATTAGCTTATTACTTTTTGGCTATATACAATGTACATAAACATGATAGTGTTTAATCATTTATCTTGATGTGGCTCTTTCTATACTGGTAGCCTCACAACTATTGCTGCATCACAGCATTACTAGTTCTCTTGCAGAATTGTTGAGTAGCATGTTTTTATTAGATATGTGTAAAGTTTTAGATTTTAAAACAAACCAACCAACCAAAAAGAAACCCAAAGGAATTGAGGCTATATTTGGGTTCCTGAGTATGAAACTAATGAAATGGCAGTGAAGTTTTATAAAATCAATCCTTCTCAGTACAAAGGTGAGAGTGATTTGAAATTTAGATTGGCTAACACAAATAGACAGCAAACACTGTGCTGTTTCTATTGACTCAAGCAATAAAGCAGAAATGAAGGACAGGTGCTCGAGTTCCCTGACACAACCTTGTTTACAAGTGACATGTATGGCTCCAGAACAAAAGGAAGCAAACCACAAGGGAAAGTGAGGGTGTCCACTCACTCCTCCAGTCTTCCCTTTTTCAGCCTCTGTTCAGGTACAAGGAGGTTGGTCCCCTCACAGCTTTTCTCAGGGCCTGTTTTCACCATGTCCTTTCCTTTCCTGGCCTTTGCTCCCTATATTTGCTTCTGTTTTCCCACCCTTATCTAAAAATCTGCCATTTGAGCCCCTCTGAAGTTGCTCTTCCCACATACTTATGAGCAGCCTGCATCTGTGTTTTGGTATTGAAATACAGCGTAGGGGGGACCCTTCCATCAATTACAGGCTGTGTACAGGACCTGATATTTAATGAAATTGCCCCTTGAGGCCGACTACCTCAAGGAGAAAGAACACAAACCAGTCAAGGCACGAAGCTTTGGTCTGGTCTTAATCTCTGAGTTGCTTGGCTCTGTCCTCAGTCCACCTTTAGTGAAACACCACACCCCAGTCCCACATCTGGACATCAGTAAGGCTGAGAGAGGAGCAATCAGCCTCAGGGGAGGATGCCAGCCAGCAGTAGTGATAAGCAGATGGAGAAAGGAATGTCCCTGGATCCCCACATCCCAGCAGAATTGTACTTGGAATTCTTTTTTTGCAGATCTATTGGCAAAATCAGACTTCCACTGCCTGCACTTTCTCTCCATCATATGATGTCTCCAATTCCAGTTACTGGGTCTGCAGAAGTGGAATGGCAGGGCCACAGGCAGTGTCGTCTCTGACAGGTTAGACTTGTGGATCTGGCCTGCTTAGAAGCAATTTGTGTGCATTGCTGATCCTCAGCTGAGGATCTGAGAATGGGACCGATCAAGGAACCTGCCCCAAAGAAACACATCACAGGCCTGTACTTTAAAACAGCAAAAACCAAACAATGCACACACCTCTACAGAAAACTGGTTGTGAATGAGCCAGGGATACAAATAATGCTAAAGAAAAAATACCTTCCTTTAATATTCATATTTTAACAGAAAAGGGGCATTTTGTGTCCTAAAATAGGTAAAGATAACATCTTCAGAAATACTAGCAGTCACTTTATAATGGACAAGCTGCACCCAGCTTTTAAAGACTGAAATGCAGGAGGATGGGTTTCAATGTATCCACTCAGGATACCCTCAGGACTGGTTGGAATTTATGTCACAAGAAAACAATTCCCAGTATAAAAATCACCAATTTATGACCTTGTAACTGCTATGTAGCAATGTTAGCATAGGTCTAGTAAGCAGAGAAACCAGTTTTGCTATGCATAAATCAAACTGTATGTGGCCTCTCTGGTTTTAGATCCTGTCTTATCTGTCAGAAGTAGAAAGTGCACTACTTTTAATTTCCCACAAACCTTCTTTTGTAAAACTTACAAAAATGGGTTTTCGTATTATGTCTGCTGCCGGGGTATTGTTGTCATCTTGCCCGGCTTAAAAGAGGAAGTTTGCCTGTGGTAATTTCAGTTACCACTTCTTCACACTAAAAGCTGTAACATGGTAGCTAGTTAGTGGACAAGCCTATGTTCGTGGCTTGTCCATGAGCCCTTGCCTTCTTAATAAATTTCACTTTTTCTAAGCTTCCTCTTATATACAGATGGACTTTCATCACTGTCCAGACAGGCAGAGAACTCTTTCAGCAATTACAGCAGGAAAAACACCAGTAAATTATTTTTTGAGAAGATGGCAGTCTTTTTAACTTACAAACTGCCTTTAAAGATCATAAATCATGGTCTGTGTACCTCTCTTTATCTTTGAGGATGCCATATCTACATTTTTGAATAACAGCTAAATGAACTTAGAGCCTTCCTGCCTTTATCTTTTGCAAAACTTGTGCAATTGTACTTAAAGCATGTTACTACAGGCTCAAAATACACTTTACAGTCTTAATACTGTTCTGTAGTTTTTTCTCCGGACATAACATTTTAATAAAATGTCTCAAAATTATATAAATATTCTCTGAATTATTAAATATGAAGGAGATTTTTTTTTTTTTTGAGAATAGAGAGGGGCCCTTATCAGTATCTATCACTATCTGAAGGGAGGGTGTCAAGAAGACAGAGCCAGGCTCTTGGTGGTGCCAAGCAATAGGACCAGAAAGGCAATGGGCAGAAACTGATGCACAGGAAGTTCCACCTGAATATGAGGAAGAACTTCTTTACTGTGTGGGTGACCGAGCACTGGAACACATCGCCCAGAGAGTCTGTGGATTCTCCCTCACTGCAGATACCCCACAACCATCTGGATGCAATCCTGTGCCATGTGCTTGCTCCATGATGACCCTGCCTGAGCAGGGAGGTTGGACCGAATGACCCAGTGTGGTTCCTTCCAACTGGATCCTTGTGCTCCTCGGAGATCCCTTCAAACTCAGAATATTCAGTGATTCTGTGGGGTTTGGGTGTTTTTTCTAGGAAGGCTCCTCGGTGTTCCCTGGAAAAGGTTCCCATGCAACGGTTTGGGTTGGGAAAGGGACCTTAAAGCTCATCTCGTTCCAGGCCCCCCAACCACGGGAAGGGACACCTTACAGCGAACCCGGCTGCTAAGGGCAGTCACTGCCCCGGAGGTCACTTGGGAGCGTGCGGGGCCCTGCGTGACCCTGCGGGGAAGCAGGGCCGCCATTCCCGGCGGGCCTCGGGGCCCGCCGCCACTTCCCGCTCCCGCCCCTCCGCCTCCGGCCGCCCCCACTTCCGGGGCGCGCTCCCGCCATGCCGCGGGCCTGGGCAGGAGGGGCGGGATCGCCCGCACCCGTCATGCTGACGTCACAGGGCGTGAGGAAGTGCCCCCTCATTGGCCAGGCTTACCCCTCACCCCTCCGCGCCTGCCCCTGATTGGCCCTCCCGGCGGAGCCCAGCCAATTGGCGGCGCCGATCACGAGCAGGCACCGCCNCGGCTCCTCCCGCGGCGGGAGCGCGGCGGGGCCGGCGGAACATGGCGTGGGTGCTGAAGATGGATGAAGTGATCGAGTCCGGGCTGGTGCACGACTTCGACGCTAGCCTCTCGGGCATCGGGCAGGAGCTGGGAGCCGGTGCCTACAGCATGAGGTAACTCGCCCCGCAGCTCGTCCCCGCCGCTGGGCGCCGCGTCCCCGCCGGCCTCCTCGGGCCCCGCAGCCCTGCCCGTGCCGCTGGGCAGGCTGAGACTGCGCGGGAAGGAGCCGGGGTTTCTCTTTTTCCCCCTCTTTTGTTTTTTTATTCCAAAAGCTTTTCCCGAGAAGTGGGCACGGGCCGGAGGGGCTCCCGCCCTACCCTTCCGTGCTGCTGGCAGGTGGCCGCTCGGGAAGGGCAGGCAGCTGCCTGCGCTGGGGTGCTGTTCCCTTTATATGCGAAATCCCTGCCCTAAAACTGACATTTCGCTGTCCCTGTGGGTGTAACCGGACCCCACAGTTACGTCCGTGTCATCCTACACGCCAGAGGTAGTTCTTGTTCGTGATAAACAATAGGTGTTTCCTGCCAGGTTTAGAAATGTTCTTTCTCGACCAGGTAAACGTTGTAGTTAACAGAGTGGTAGTATGGTTGTACTTTATTCAGTCTGTTTATTCTGTATTTCTGTGTAGTGATGGCTTTTTATATATGTAGTATATCTTTAGTGATGGGGTTTTTTTTCTTGTCGTGTAGCTCTCTCTTCGTAGTCAACTTGGCGGTTTCCTTACCTTTTGATTGTTTTCCAGGTTTTACGAAGTTAGTGTTTTGAGTAGCGTTCGGATGTGCCTTTTCGAAGCTAAGTTAAAACTATACTTGTTTGAGTAAATTTTAGCTCGCTCACGGGCAGAATTTGTGGATTCCTGGGTGACGACTTAGTGTGAAAAAGAGAAAGTATTTTGGAGACAATGACAGACATTTTAAGTCCAAGGTTTTCGACGGGGTTTGTCAGTGTTTTTAAGTCTGGAGAAATAAAACACTTGCGTTCGATAGTTTTGATGGCCTAGCCTTTATAAAAGGCATGTTCTCTCTCAGGGAAAACTGAAACTTGCAGGTGACCACAAGCTTCATCTATTACGTATACTTTAAGGCAGTACTTCCCGATAAAATGTTGGAAGTGCAGTGTCTTTGCTGGAAGTTATGGAAAAGGGCTTCTGCTGGATAGAAATTAGGGCTGTTCTGATAGTATTTGGTATTGTGAGTTCAGCGGCTTTGTGGTGGGACGTGTATTTGATGGAGATTTTGTTCTGTGTGGGGTTTGGGTTGTGTTTTGATTGGTTGGTTTTTTGTTGTTTTGTTTTGGTTCTTTTTTAATTAAAAAGAACGTTGAGAACTTGCCAGTTCAGAGAACGAAGTGATTTATCTCTCTTGATGAGACTATTCCTGATCTTATGTTCAGCTTGTCTGGATTTTATCCCACTTCTGTCTCGTTTCTGTCTTCACAAACCTTCAGACATTCATCCCATGAAGTGGTGTGCCAGTTTTTGTGGGCAGCTGTGTGGTTGTTGCCTGGATGGGTTCTAAGTGCAGACACCAATGGAAAATGCATGTGCTCATGTTCAAAAACTGCTCTCCTCTATCTTGATTCAGTTATTTCTAGGATCTCTTATGATTAAAAGTTCTGCATTATGACTTTGGGGTTTTTTTAATATTTTCCTGTCTTTTCATAACTTCATTTCTCATCCCAGTAATGCACACACTTCAGTTTCTAGGAACTGTAAGAATTATCATCCTTACTGTTGCGGGATAGATTATTTTTTCTGGTCATATCATCCTGTTACGGTGGGCAGCAATTCTAAGTAGCTTTTTGTTACATATACCTGCCTATTAGGACATTCTGAATTACCACAGAAAGAGTTGTAACCATTAAAAACAGCACTTAAAGAGTAATATTGTATAAGCTGAGCTGTATTTTAGTCTTGAATCTTGTTACACACTTAGTCTGTGGAGTATTTATGGAACACATGCAGAGTAGTAGTATTTGTAGTGGTAGTAGTATTTGTAACTTAAGTCATGGACTCCATAGTTAAAGGGATCACCTAATTGCCATTAGCATTTGTTAGATTCAGAGTGATTCTCAGCACGTATGTAAGTTATTCTATGTATTGGTTAAATTTCTGCTTTAGAGAAATTATGGCCTGTTAAGTGATGTGAGAGGGGCAAACCAAGGGAAGTGGCAAAGCATGAACAGGAGAGATACTGCTCTGTCACTGTTCAGTGTGCCAGTAGAAGTTAATTACTTGTCACTTTCTTACAAAAAAAAGAAAATTAAATATTGCCTGGAGGAGAGTGCTGGGAGAGTTCCTCAAGGTATATGCCCCCTTGATTTTGTTAGGAAGATCTGCATTTTATGTCAGTGCCCTTAGTTAGAATATATGCCATTACCCCTTTTTTTGTTTATTCTTTTGTGAGAATAATTTTGTGTTTATTCTTCCTAAGAAAGTTGTACATGTTCATTGATCATCAGTCCATTGTAGGATTTTTGTTAGAAGGCAGCTAAGTGCCTCCTAAATTTCCCTGCAGATTCACATGGTTTTAAATAGTTTTAAAAATTTCCTTATAAAGTATCGAAACCTGTTTTTTCTGGTTGCTGTTCTGGCACCTTCTCATGCAATAAGAAACTGCCTACAATCACTAAATTAAATTAAATTGATAGTAAGAGTTGTCACATATGTCAAATAACACCTGCACCAAAATCCATATAAAAGCATTGTACCCTTCAGTGATAGTGAATTTTGAGTTAATTTAAGGGAGTTAGTGTTAATTTCTGTAGATAATGGCACCCATCATGTTTTCTTATGAATTCCTCATAATATCTGTTGTAACACAACAGTATTTGTGTACATTTTAGGACCACTGATGGTTGCTGTGAACTGCAAAAAAGTGGAGGCTATTTAAAGACAAGTTTCAAAGAACTACCTGTCATATTTCTAGCAGAATTCCATTTTTCATCAATGAGTTATTTGGTTATTGAATCAATATAAATTGGGTTAACTGAGCATTAATAGACAAGTACCCTAATGACTAAATTTTTGTGTGTAATTTGAAAGCTTAGTATATGGATTTATTTAAATGCTCGCAGTTCCAATGGTGTTTGTAGTGCTACAATTCAAGCCTGTCATGGGGAACTTGATAATTATTTCAGGAGTAGCTGTTTTGGTATATATTTGTAGGTTAAAACCTGAAGTTCATCAAACTAGATTTAAAAAATGACTTTTGGTTCTGAAATGGAAAAGACTGGCTCTACAAAAGACTGTATGAAAATACATCCAGGCAATCCTCCACTTTTGGAGAATCAAGTCTGACTCTGCTGCATCTCCCAAACACTTAAGTGTCTTTGGAGAATGCAGCTGTCTGCTGCCTTGGTTGAAAAGAGCCTAATGCAGTCTTCAGTCTTGCTTCCTTACTGTGCTGTGGAGAGCCCTGGCTGGTGAGGGGACTTGGTGTACCACCTCTCAAGCACAGCTCAGCCTGAAGTAACTCTGAGATGGTCAATCAGGAGCTGGGGGAACATTGTCTTACAACTTGGAGCTCTCTTTTCAGGAGGAGAGAGGGAGAGTGTTCTAACAGCTTTTGGGTCTCTGACAGCCTTTTTTGGATTGGGTTGTGACAGTTGCTGCCTTAACTTCATAGTTGCTGTGCAAAACTGTTGCTATGAACATATTATAAGTTTCTCTGTGTGTAAGCTTTCTGATCAGTTTCCCATGGGAGAACATCTTTTGCTGTTCTTTTACTCTGTATAAGCTTTCTGTAAACAAAATATCTGTGTCTGTTCATCAAGGACATGGAATTGCTCGGCCTCCTCCAGAGAGTGGGGGAAGGAGCTGAAAAGACTTTATCTTTCTGATGTTGTAAGCATTCTGGACATTTCCTTGGACAAAGCAGCAGCAGGAGCCTGGAGAATGCTCCCTGCTGAGCAGATATAGCAAAATACTAGAATTATAGAGTCATTTTAATAAATCATATTTAGCCTTCTGAAATTTATTGTCAAGAGTCCTTTCTTCAATATATGGACCACGACCATACAAAACCCAAAAAGAGTTATCTCCTTCAGGCCCTGGTTTTGGCTGCTGTTACATTATGACAGACAAAATTGCCATTTATGCTTCACCTAATGTTTCCCACTCTTTTGAGACTCTACTGCTGGTTATATTGGATTTTTGAAAGAGGAATGCTTACTGATGGTATCCTGATTTTCTTTTTCTTTTTTAGATGTACAAAGTGTTTTCTGCAGAATACATTATAAAGCTTCTGTTTTAGTGGTCTCTTCTATTTTTTTACACATTGCACTGTAGAAAAAATAATTTTCATTCACATATAGACTGTAAAATAAAACATCAGGTACTGAATAGAATTGGAGCTTGATTCTTTGTGCAAGCACACAAATAAGTAAATATCTATCAGGAAATAGACATTTGAAGAAAAAGTAAATCCATACACCTAAGCCTCCTTGCTTTGTTACCACAGGTAAAACAAGTTGAAAGATAACCCTCATGTTCTAAATCATTGACATTGGCTTGGGTTTGGGTTTTTTGTTGTTGTTTTCTTCCAAGTTGAGTGTGTGAATACATTACAAAAAGTCAGGGGCCACTTTAATTTTTAAGGAAAAGACTTCCAAGTGCAGAACTGTCTTCTCTGTTCCCCTGTCACCTCTCAGGTTGGATGGACATACCAGATTGAGGGCAGGGCAGCAGGTCTGCCCTCATTTGCTCTTCAGGCATTGTCCTATGTAGGAGCCGTCTGTACTGGAGCTGCGGCTGCCTGACCTCCCTGTGTCGGAGGAGTGGATTTGTCCTGGTGAACATTCTTACTTCTTTTCCTTGGTAGGAAGGACACAGGTTTTGTTGTTGGCATTTTCTTCTTTCTGCAATTAGTGGTTTCTTGTATTTTGTGCCAGACTCCCCTTAAGTTGAAGCCTTTCTCCATCTGAGTTTCTGTGTGATGGTCTGTGGGATTCCCAGGCACAGCATTACATTTGCACCTGTTTCTTGTGTACTGGGCTTCTTGGACAGCTGCTGCAGAGAAGGTTGTTTCCCAGAAATTAATTCCAGGGGTCTTTCCCCCCATCAGACTTCTTTTTGTGGACATAGGGAAAGTGTTAGGAAGTACCAGGTCTCCCGTTGCCTTACATTTTCCTATGGCTTGCTCATACCTCTGAACGGTTCAGAGCTTGGCCTTGAGATCATAACTCTTAATTGAAATACTGCTTGAGAAAAATTTTTCTTAAAGGCATTTGACCTCATAAAACCCATGTTTTAAAGTTTCAAAAGGCCTTGGGATGCTTTAGTACTCACGCCCGAAAGTATACAATCCAGAAGATAGATAAAGCAGGTGATTGATGGAACATCAGTTTGAATTTTGTTAACATAGTAGTTCCTGTTCTTGTAAGGACAGGAAGTTTTTCATTTATTTTTTGACCCTATTATTATTATTAAGGTGGGTTTTTTGTATGTGTGTGTTAGTTTTTTTTTTTTTAAAACGCTTTGGACAAAGAGTGGAAAGAAGGTTTTAAATTTTTAAGGAATGTGGTTTTGAAGGCTTACAAACACATTTCAGAAGCATGGGGGGATAAATTACATTTTTCTTGGTCTTTTTGTACTATGCTCATCTAGGGTACGTGACAGGACAGCTTCTCACATGTGGTGCATCCCACTGGATGCTTTAGTTCAAGTAGTAACATGCTTCCTCTTCTAAGCCTTTCTGCTTTTGTATGGTTATATTTCATGTATGCACCTCTGTGGCATAAGTAGCTAAGTCTTGTGTCGGAGGATAGGTTTGCTACCTGCATTTAGGGTGTAATGAAGGCTGTTTCTGTTGGGTTTTTTCTGGGTAAATTTTCTTCCTCCCTATAGGAAGAAAAGAATTCCTTTCATTTTAATGCTTTAGATAACACATGATGAGGAACTGAGATAAGACTTTTCTTACTAGAGCTAATAGTTTCAAAAACTTGGTCTGAGAGTTCCTTCCATCAGGAGAGTAAACCCTAGTAAATGGACTTTCTCAAATGATACAAAAAAATATAACAAAAGATGCTCCTTGTCCTTCCAAACGTTACTACTCGCCCATACATCAGCTTGTTTTTAGTTCTAAAGTTCGCTTAAACGAGACAAGTGAAGTAAATGAGTCTTTACTTCACAAGGTCAAAAGCTAATAATGGCAAAAAAGGAACAGAATCAGTCTCTTCAAGCTCTCTGTTCTCCTGTAGTCTGAAATTATTTCAACAGTAGCTATTTTGGAACACTTGGCTTTTCCTCTGCCTGGGCTGCTCTGCCAGTGGGCACTTCAGTTTTGGTAAGAGGTTCTTTGCTGTGTGAAGTAACTTAAGCAAAGCTGGCATTACAAGTCCTTGTCTCTAGTTTGTACTAGCCTAGTGAAAACAAGATTTCACCAGGTGAGTAGGAAAATGAGTAAAGGATGCCTACATAAGTATAACGTGAGCATGGAGGCTGCCAGGGATTGACTCTGCGCAGATGATTTGTTCTGCTGGGACACTGGCTCATTACAAATGCAGGAATTGTAACGGGGGTCTGAGGGGAAAAAGGCTGGAACTGACAAGGCTGATCTGTTCTCTGTATTGTTTGTTTGTTTGTTTGTGGGATTTCTTTGGGTTTTGTTTGGTTTTTGTTCTGTTGGTGTGTTAAAATAGAATCAGTATAAGATCAGAGGTGGTAAAAACTACCAACTGATTTAGCAAACCTCGAAACTGATTTAGCATCTCCATAGTTTCTGGGTATATGATTGATGCCATAGCATACATTATATAAGCTAAAGTTTCACATCTTTAGCTCAAGTGAAGAGCACTATTAAAAATTTAATAACTAAAAAAATTTAACAAACTAAGTTTGTTACCCATTCTTTCCCATTGTGAGCGATCTTTTCATCTTTTCTTCAGCTGTGCTGCAATGAATTTTATTTTGTAGAAAATGCTTGTCACTGTGAAATTTAGCTAGTCTCTATTTAAACTGATACTTCAGGTCTTAATTTGAAATACTTTACTGATACCTTATTGACTGTTTTGATTGCAGCTTTAATCCGTTTTTAGATGGGGAAAGAGTGTATGTTGAAATGCAGAAAACACCAATATTTCCTTCTTTGCAAGTAAATGAATCAAAATGTTACTTAGATGGTATTTATTTAAAGATGCTCTAGGAAGGAGTTTACATTGCATTGGCTTGTCTTTTTCTTTACGATGTCCTAGTACCCAGAAGAGTTTTATAAGAAAAATTTGCCTTGTGTTGTCTTCTGGAGTATTTTTTGGAACGGTGCCATTTAAGAATTAACATTATGCTCTCTTTACAGCTAAATTGTAGGGTTGTAGAGTTGGATGTCTTATTTTTCCTTCTTCTTCTGCAGTGGCAGTTAGTCATTATGCTTTTTAAGTATAAGCAAAAGCTGGTTTAATGCTGCCTAAAATTGGTATATTTGTAGGCTTCTGTTGCTGTATCTCTTAACTAATTAGTTAACCACATCATGCTTTCTTAAGCCAGACCAGCTACCTTTTTAACTAGAAATTATGAGTAGAAAATGAAGGCTTTAAAGATAATTCTCATTAATACACAAAAGACTTCTCTTTAATCTTGTGTGTTATGTGAAGGCAAGTGCTGCAGAATGTAGTCGAGAATTACAAGTAATTTATTTGGTGAGGTACTTCTCGTGCCTTGGTTGTTGCACTTTCACCCATGTGTGTATTTTAAACATTGCCGTTGTTTCCATGTTCTTGCCATTTTAAAGTTCCTGCTCGTAAAGGCACTTGTGCTTTAGGTGCTGAAGTGTGTGGCGAGCATGGGTTCCTGGTGTACCCGTCCTGTCTTGGGACCACGCTTCCCTCTGCTTGTCACGGCGCTCCCTCTTGTGTTGGGCTGCTGGTGCTGCCCGCCTGATGACATCAGGGCTTGAAGCAGCTCCTTGTTTCTTCTGAGTCATCCTCAAGGAGCACTCACCCATCTATGGATTTTGCTGTCCTACTTACAGATCCTTGTCTCTGTATAAGTAAACTCTTTTAAGGGTGTCCACTTCTCTTAAGTGGTTCTTTCACATCTTCCTCTGTAACTTACTTAAGTCTTCTCTGGGCTACAGTCTGGGGAGCTGGCATTAGAAGAAGTTAGGACACGGTTCAGTAGGCTTGTAGTGACTTTTTGGACAGCGTACTGCCTTGTCCTGCTTACATCAGTCTTTGTAGCATCTCCTGTGGTTTCTTCCTAGTGGGAGGGAACCTATATGGGTGTCATTTTTTGGTCTTTTTTTTAAATTCTAACTGTTTTCTGTGGGAGACACTGTACAGTCTCTACAAGGTATAGACAAATTTCTTAGACTTTTTCACCCTTCATAAGTATTTTCTTGTCAATGTATTGTCTTCCAGGTAGCCCGAGGAATGACATCCCTAACAGAATGTGGCACTTGCTCTGAAAAAAGTTGGGGTGCCCCACCTGCACTCTGCGTGTAGACCAAGTCTTACATTCTAACCCTGCGTGACACAAAAAATATTGGCTGTCATTTCATTTTTTGAATTTATTGTGATGCACCTTTTTGATCCTTCAGATATGAGCTGGAATTCCAGAGGAATTAATAGAGTCCTCTTAAATAAAGCAGACTCTTGCAGAAATTAGGAACAGTAAAAAACCAGTTTTACTTCAGAAACAGTTTTACTTCAAACATTTTAGGGTACAGTGTACAAGTAGTAGTGCAGTACAGGCATTTATAACTTTTTTTTTTTCAAAAGATATTAAATCCTCGCTTGTGATTAGTGCAAGAGATATAAACAAGATGTATGTTGGTTAAAAACTGAATAGACAGGTGAGGTGGTGTGAGATCTTAATTCACTTCAGAAACATTTTTAAAGAACGTTGCATGGATCTGCAGATGATTTCATCATGAGCAAAAATTCAGTGCAAGAAAAACTCTTAAAGTTTAATTTATGAAGGATTTCTGTATACAAGGAAGATTATCGCTCATACAGATTATTAATTTCTGTAGAAAGCAGAAGATGTGTTTGCTGGTTGTGGTGAAGCTGTCTTTCTTACCACAGCTTTTGGACAACATGGATTGCTCTTTATTCTCTAGAAACGTAGCATTTCCAGAGCTTTTCTGGGGGTTGTGAATATTAGATAAGTGAAGTGAATCCTGGCATAAACTTTTTATAGTTTATGTTTTGTGAATCTGCAGCTTAATAATTTTTGATCTAATCAGTGTGCTAAAGCCTAAGAAAATATTGACAGTGTCAACAGAATTAATAGGTTAGATATAATGGTACTAAATGAGGAGAGAGATACTTTCACAGTGTAGGTAACTTACTCTGGGAAATACCTTATTTCAAAGAAGAAAGTGGAAGTCTTGCTTTCATTTGCATGTTTATTAGGCAAGCTTGGCTGTGTTGACAGGTGAAAAGTTAAAGAGACAACTGGATTTTTTAAGTGGAGACAGGAAACAAAGATCAGATTTTTAGAGGATCAGTGCAACTGTTTGTCTGCTTAAGTCCCATGGTATTGTTTATGTATCCTAGCCTAAAGTTCTGGTAGAAAATGTTTTGGATACTGCTCATATAGATTTTACTAATAAAATGAATAACAAAATTCTGTATGTATTCTACTGTGGGTTTTTTTAAGTCACAAATAACGTTTTTTCTTTAACTTCCATCAAAACAGGGACAACAGTCTCAAAGTTGTCTGGATTTTCTCTTTTCAGTGATGTTTTGGCACTGCCAATTTTCAAACAGGAAGATTCCAGCCTTCCACAAGAAAATGAGACCAAACATCCACCTTTTCAGTATGTTATGTGTGCTGCAACATCTCCAGCAGTAAAATTATATGATGAAACTCTCACGTACTTGAATCAAGGTTGGTATACGTGTGTGAATGCAGCTTGTGGTGCAAGTCTAAAAATGGAATGGTATTTCATGTTTTGATATATGTATGTATGTCCAGCATAAATGCATGTCAGAAATGAGGTTGTGGACATTGAGGTTGTAAGGATGCCTTACTAGTAGTCTTTTTTTGCCCAACTTGTAGGCTCACAGCTATAGTGTGGTGTTACTTTCCCTTTGGATTCTGGTGGGGGTGGGGTCTTTCTTCCTTTGTTGGATTGGTTTTGTTATTTTTTTTTCTGTTGTGTGTTGCCCCTCTCCATCCTCCAATAAAATCAAGCCAATAGAGCTTTTAGGAGACAAATTTCAGGTAGTAATAGCTGAAAATTCAGGACTAATTTGGCATTTCTGTTTAAACTTGATTGGTAAAAGCAAGTTAATTGGATATATGCATGAAGTACACACAAACACTCAAAAGTCATAATGAATGTTAAAATGTCAGTCCCTGAGGTGTTGCACAAAAGGGACCACTATAATTGCTCTCAAATTAGCCAGACATGTCTGTCCAGAACTGTATTATGTTTGAACACGATCACAAGTGCAGTTACATTTGGAGTTTGTATACATTTATCAGAAATTAACTAGATAAATACTTCATATGAATCAGGCTGGGGTTTTTTCCTTTTTTCCTGGGTTTTAATTTGCATGAAAATTGATTTTTGTTTTTCTAGAGAGAGCACTGACTGCTGGGTAGAATAATCTGAATGTAGTCATCGCCATATAATAAAACCTCCCTCACCTCTGGGAATTACATTGGTGTCCTAAGTTTAGTCAGCTGTATTCTGAACTCAAAATCATTTATCATTTGTTTTGGACCATATCGATGGCTTCATACCCTCCCACCTCTTCATCCCCCTCATCTGACTCTAATGCCCTAGGATCTCCAATCCTGTATCTAGTTCAGCTTCTTTTTCTTTTGTATTTTGACTAAATCTCAATAGACTGTGCTGTAATTTGAAGACAGAGCACAAGGCATCAGGCTGAAGGAAGAAAGCACTTTCTGTCTTGCTTCTGAGAAGAGCTTACCATTTAAAGTGACATGTCTAAAATTACTGTAAATGTTTCATCTGTCCTTAAAAATACCTTTTAATATAAAAATTTCATTGGCAAAGAAGTTTTGGTGATTCTCAGTGTCCTGGGTAAGTTTTCCTGATGTTGAAAAATGAGGTCATTGGTATACCCTTTCCTTAAAAAATATGGGAGGAAAAAAAGAGTTTGCCAGTCTCCTCTCTGTGGTAGTATTTCAGACAGAAAGACAGTACATTTACTGCCTAGGTTAAGGCTTTTTCATTAAAATTTATCTATTAGTTCTTAGTGTGTGTATATGTGTATACCCAGAGGGTGGTGGTCAGGCTCTGGAACGGGCTCCCCAGGGAAGTGGTCACAGCACCAGCCTGACAGAGTTCAAAAAGCATTTGGACAATGCTCTCAGGCACATGACTCTTGGGGTGTCCTGTGCAGGGCCAGGGGTTGGACTTGATCCTTGTGACTCCCTTCAAACTCATCAGATTCTGTGATACGTAAAAAAAAAAGTTGTGAGACATGACTTCTTTCATACTGAAGGCAGCTTAAAATTAGCATCAGTCTGCAGCACTGAGTTGTGCTGATACGTTTATGTAATGAGTTAGATTGAGTCCTATAGCAAAAGAGTAATTTATAATTTACATCCTGGTTATTCAGATATCTGGTTTCAAGTTTGGCCCCATTTTCAGGCGGTGTCTTGCCTTAAATAATTTTCAAGAGGAAGTACCCTCTTTAATTTTGTCAGCGGTTGTTTTAGTTTCCTGGCTTGGGAATATCAGAAGCAGTGGGAACATTTGCCCTGTCTGTTAAGCTGTGGTGACATTCCCTAAGGCAATACTTAAACAAGCCCTGACTTTAACCTCTGTCAGTAAGTATATTAATTAGTATAGCTAAGAGTGTCACTCAGAGTTCGGGGAGCATCTGGCTGATGTTCTTAGAAATGTGATTGAGGTTTTGGTAGTCCTATGAGGAGCAGGGTGTTGTACTCAATTCCTGTGTTTTCCTTCCAACTTGAGATATTGTATGAGCTAATGGAATATTTGATGTGATTAGATGTTCAGCTGAAGCTGATTCTAGAAGTTCAGATCTTGGAGCAATGATGGTTGGTTGTTCAGGGGTTTGCAGAGCTCTTACTGTGAAATCTGTTAAATGGGTCCGTTGAAAACATATTGGAGTTGTGGGACAGTATTTTGAGTTGGCTGCTTGATCAGCCAGATGTATATGCTAGCTTGTTCAGCTAGATGTATATGGAATAGCAGAAGTGGTATGGAAGAGAATTGCTTTTAAAAGGGAAGCATTCTTTGCTGTTGGTGTACACAGTGCAGCAAAGCTTGGAGTTCTATGAAGACAAAGAACTGCTTGGGAGAGACGGGATCCAGCTTGGAAATGGCAGTGAAGGTACCTTTGCCAGCTTGTGGCTGACCTGGTATAAAGAGGGCTTTGAAGTAGGAACAGTGAGGGAGGGAGAGCGTGACCGACAGCAGCACTGTGAGGGCCATGGTTGATAAGCAAAGGGCATGAAAGGGAGCACAGCATCAACAAAAGGAGGCTTTAACAGGGTCATCTGCAGCATTTGGATGTGAGCAAGTAAGTGCCTGTAGAGCATCATTCCAAGGAAACACCTTTTGGTAAGTCAGCATGGTGAGGTGTCTCTGAAGTACGCACACATCAGTAGTACAAGTGGCATAGGAAGTAAGCATGAGGACATCTCTGTGATCTTGGGGTCACAGGGACATGATGGGATGGCTTGCAAAGTGCCACGTTACAATGTGGTGATATTGGCTCTTAAGGAAAAGCAGAGCAAGAGGATAAGGGAGGGGAGGTTAAGCGTTATGTGGGAGAACAGTTGGAATGTCTGGGGTTCTGCCTAGGGTTAGGTGATGTTCCAACTGAGAATTTACGGGTAAGGATTATGGATGGATTACGTCATATGGATGACATTGTAGTGGGTGTCTGCTGTAGGCCACCTGACCAGGAAGAACAAGTAGATGAGATGTTTTTTGAAGAGCTGGAAGTAGCCTCACATTCACAGGCGATGGTCCTTGTAGGAGTATCTCAAGCACCCTGATGGCTCCTGCAGGGATAGCGCAGCAAGGCATGACTGGAAAGTGCCAATTGACAGCTTCCTGACCCAAGTGACAGAGGATAGCTCCTGCTATACCTCATGAAACAGGGAAAGGCTCATTGGGGTTGCCAGTATCAAGGTCAGGCTTGTCTGCCTTCAAGATGATGGGCTTTATGATCCTGAGAGGAAGAAGCAAGGCAGAAGACCAAGATCACATCTTTGAACTTCAAGAGAGTAGAGTCCCATGGGATAAAGCCCTGGAGGGAAGAGGGGCTCAAGGTAGCTGGTTAACATTCAAGGATCAGCTCCTCCAAATTCGAGCACAGCAAATCCCAATGAACAGTAAGTCAAGCAAAAGTGGCAGGAGGCTTGCATGGGTAAGCAAGGGAACTCAAATACAAAAGATAGGCATACATAATGTGGAAGCAGGGACAGGTAACCTGAGACGAGTACAGAGATACTGTACAAGCCTGCAAGGATGCAATCAGAAAGGGCAAAGCCCAGCTGGAACTGAATCTGATGAGGAATGTCAAAAGTAAGATGGTTTTGTGTAAGTACATAAATGGCAAGAGGAAGACAATTGAAGTTGGCCCCTTGCTGAAAAGGACATTGGCCATGGTGACACAGGACACGAAAATGGCTGAAGTATTGAATGCATTCTTGGGCTCAATCTTTTCTGGTATCACTGGTCTTTAGGAATCCCAAGCCTTAGAGATGAAGGGAAAGTCTGAAGCAAGGAATATGTACCCTTGGTGGAAGAAGAACAGGTCAGGGAATACTTTAGCAAACTGAACATAAATAAATCCACAGGTCCTGATGGGATGCACCCACAAGTACTGAGGACAATGGCCTGTCACGGTGAAGCCACCCTTAATAGTATTTGAATGATCTTAGTGACTAGGAGAGGTGCTAGAGACTACATGAAAGCTAATGTTGCTCTGATCTTCAGAAAGGAGGACCCAGGGAACTACAGGCTTCCTGGGAAGGTGGTGGAGCAGTGTTTCCTGGTAACCATTTCCTGGTACATAAAGGACAAGATCATCAGGAATAGTCAGCACAGATTTCCCAAGGGGATATCACACTTGACCAACTTGATAAATGTCTGTGATGAACTAGGTGGCTTGGTAGACAAGGAGAGGGTAGTAGGTATTGTTTACAAGTGATTTCCTTCAGTAAGACTTTTGCTGGTTTCTCCCATGAGATCTTTACAGAGAAGCTTATGGAAGTATGGTCTTGGTGAGCATCCTTTGAGATCCTCAGAACCAGCCAGGCTTAGTGCTGGGAGTTTGGCTGTAGGTGGCCTTGCCTTGAGCAGGGGAATTGCCCAAGATGACCTCCAAAAGTCCCTTCCAAACTTGAACGTTCTGGGATTTTTGTGAATGAAGCTTCCACAGATTCAGTGTGAAGCAGGGGGCAGTTACTGTCCATAGCCTGTATCACCTTGCTCCTCTGGTTGTTCTCCAGGAAAGAGCAGAGAAAGCATTGTATATATGTCTTATGTAGGGATGACGAAAATCAGTGCTGTGGTACACTTTCAGAGTGTCCAAAACTCCAAAATGTATCTGTTCCTCTGTCTTGAAAATTTCCAGAGCTGTTTTTACATTTTCAAGTCTCGTATTCTTTGATTTTTACCTTTATCAAATCTACTGTCTTAATACTATTGTGTACCTATGAAAGGCTAGCCATACTTCTTGAAGAAACAATCAGAATTTTTTTCTTCACCCACCTCCTTACCCCCCAAAAAATGTTGAGAAAGAATAGAGAAATATTGAGAAAGTTTATTAATATTGCCAGATCTAAAAAATGCTGACCTTAAATATAGTTGAACTTACATGTTATAGCTGTGTGAGTAGAATAACACTGATAATTGAACAAATCACACTAACAGGAAAAGTTTCCTCCTGTTAAATATAGGAGGAGAAATTATATATTATTTACTCAGCTGCACTAGGTGAACATCTATTTCATAATGGATTTATGTCATCAGTGACTGTATCAATGTTCATATGCTGCTTGGGTAAAGAAAGCCTGTACATATATATACATAAGAATAAATATGCTTATTGGTTCAAGCGAAAAAAAAACCCTGAAACGATCTGTAGTTGGAAGTAACATCATTCTGTGAAAAGTGAAAAGAGATGAAGAAATTATTTGCTCATTCACAGGGTTGTTGCTTTGCAGGGCAAGTCAGAATGTCTTAAATGTGTTATATATTGGACCATAAAGGTAGCCTGAAGGGCAGTGTAGGTGATGATTTTACTGCATTTCATCTTAGCAAACATGTTGAAATTTATTTTGTCCTATGTTTTAGTTAGGGAAATGGGATTTTGCAAATTAATATGTGCTGCTCACTCGGGAAGGAGAAAAATCTGTGTAATTAAATAAATTGCTACAAGCTTTGCTTTTGAAGCACAACAGTTTATCATTCACTGGAAAGATAGGTTTGCTCATACTGTTGATATAAACAGTAACTGTCTCTTTTAAAGGTCTATTTCTGAAATCATACAAAGCATAAAAATCATACAAAGGCAACAGGTATATGGACAAAATTAAACATGGGAGTATTTATGTTTTGAAAAAATATGAAAACTCTGCAAGAGTTGGTTTTGGAAGACCAGTTAATGGTTCTCAGTATGTTGCCACTCAGCAGTTTTAAAAAAGAAAGGAATTCAGCCTTAAAATTTTTTTTTTTTTTCAGAAAAAAAATACAGAAGTACTTACACTTGACACAAAATGAAATAATTAAGCTTGTAAAATATCTCTAGTTTTAAGGGGATCAAAAAGTGTCACTGTGTTTTATTAATTTGCATGGTGTGAAGTGCACGTCGCTATCTGGATTTCTCAAACTCAATTTTCAGGTATTGGTATTCTCGTGTACTGTGAACCAAAAGCTAATCTGATTGCATTAATCTCAAAATAGCCTTATGCTCTTACTCTTTTACCCATGCACTTTTTCTCTTTAAAGGTCAGTCCTACGAGATCCGGATGCTAGATAATCGAAAAGCTGGAGACATACCAGAGATCAATGGAAAACTGGTGAAGGTGAATTTAAGTTCACTAGATAGTGTTACTAACAAACCAGAGACTGTATATTTTATGGAATTTTTTTTTCTGCTGTCAGTAGGTATTGGTCAGAATATGTGGACCAGTGATGTTTACATATAAAAATGTATGTCTCTAAGTAGCCAATGCACACTTGTGTGCATTTGAGGACCTAAATATTTTTGCAAAGCTTAATATAGTCGTCAGTAGATTTTGTATCCAGTATCATCTGAACCATCACACTGTCCATTTCAAGTGATGAGGAGAGGTGAGAGGAAGGTAGGGGATCATTTAGATAGAAGTGGAGGTATTGTGAGCATGTTTCTTAAGAAGTGTTACAGAAAGCACATGGAGCCAACCTGTGGGTTTTGCAGCAGTGGGATATTGGAGATACATCCATAGGGAGAATGGATCTCTAATTTTGCTGTTTGTTTGTTGAGCAGTTTGTTGAGCACAGCTGAGCCCCTTTCCTCAGTTCCAGATTTGTCTCCTTGTGCTTAAATGTTAGTAGAAGGTATTGTGGATCTGAGGTATTGTATGAAGTGTGAAAATGAGGCAAACTGAAAAATTAGCCAGTTCAGAATACAGATGATTAAAAGAACTGACAGAGGGGTTTGGATTTTTCTTCTAAGCACCTGATGATTGATTTTATTGGATTCTCAAAAAATCTTATTCAGGTGTTAGGAAAGAAGGGAAAAACCTTCAATTAAAGTCACTTTGGAAGTGGTCCTGATAAATGCACCAGAACAGTGTGCCTCTGGGAGGCTGAATCTTTACCTGCCAGCTGTGGGCTGTGTAATTTGTGAACTTTGGCTTGCTTGTGTAGTCCTAGGCCTTGTTCTTATTTGTCTCTGGTTCAGAGATCATTTCAGGAAGAGTTAAGCGCAAGCATAAAAGTGGGATTTGAGGGTTCTGTAATTAAACTTTATACAACCTGGCATGGTGACTTGCTGTAATAAGCATGTGGACTATTTTGCCCCCTTAGATGATATTTCCTTGTAGCCTTGGGGTGTCTCTCTTCTTTAATTTTCTAGGTTTGCATGTGGGTGATGAGCCACATGCCTTGGTAGGTACAACAGTGTAAAAGTTTAGAAAAGTCAGTTTTACCATAGCAAGATATTGTAATGCTGCATCGATGAATTTTCCATTTTGGACAATTAAATATTGAAATCCCAGTATTTTACCAAAGAAATAATTTCATGGAGGTGAAGGTGGCTGCAGATATTTCCAAGTTCCAAACGTGCCAGTTTGCAGTGCAGAAGGAATGGTGCGTTTGTATGTGTGTATGTTTGTTCATGTACATGCACACACGTGCACACATTTGCTTTCCATTATCTTTGAAACAAACCCAAGGAAGTGCAATCCATCTTGAAGAGGCACTCCATTTAAAAATTCTTGGGTTTTGTGGACACTTTTGTTGTTAATACAAGGAAGACTGTAGAATAATGGAAAAAAATATGCAAATCTGTCTACATTTTATTTGTTGGGTAACAGTCAATGTGTACAGTATTCTTCCAGCCTCTGTGTAACAAACGGCTTTATATGTACATTCATTTAGCAGTACCAAAACTGCCCACAAAAATAGGTATTGTTAGATAATTGCTTCTAGCTGAATAAAGTTAATCATGTTGTAGTTGTTCTGAATGAATATTTCATCTAGAGTAGTCGAGAAAGTTTGGAACTTTTTAATTCTATTAAGTAAAATTACAGATTTTTTGTAAATATCTTATAAATACTAGGAAGGGAATTTCCAATTTTATTTTTTAAAATATTCTTAAAATGTCCTACAAAAGTTCACAGAATTCCCAGTGAAAGAATGATCAAGTAATATTCACCACTTTTCATAATAAATGAAATCTTTGGTGATTACTTTCTAAAATAATTTTGTTGCTTACACAGTGTTGATACTGTGCTGCCAGTGTTGCTCAGTTCACTGTATGTAATTCATAGTGACCTTTAGAGTATCCAGTCAGATGTAATTCTCCCTTGCATTTTTACTACACTTTCAAGTATCTCCTGCTGCTCAGTTCTATTTCTGTGTTCTGGAATATTTTGAGATACTGATGCTTGCCAAATTTTTGCTGAACATAATGTATTTATTGGCACTGTGGCTATTTGGGGATGTTTTAGTACTTTATCTTTAGGCTATTTCTAAACATGTAGTGACTCTGTGGTTCATCACATGCTTGTTTTCTTCTTTGTTAGAGCATTATAAGAGTTGTGTTCCATGACAGAAGGTTGCAGTACACAGAACACCAGCAGCTAGAGGGTTGGAAGTGGAACCGCCCTGGGGACAGACTGCTCGACTTAGGTATAATTGTTTCTGTTTGTTGCCACTGTATGGAATTCAATTTCCGAATTTTAATTGATCATGTTCACATTTATGCTGAGGCTGATGAAAAAGGACAGACCAGATTTCTGGATGCTGCTTTGTCATAGTGTGTGTTTTGAATATAAACGTTCTTAGCACTTTTACATTCTTTTCAAACTTCTAAGTGCTATAAAAGTAAGATAACAACTCTGCAGTCATATGCATTTAATATTTTTTCTAATTTTGATTGTTAAGTGTTGCAGTGATCAGGAGAACACAGACAGAAGTAACTTTCTCTACTAGATTGTGAAAATGGTGCCAACATGGTTTCTGTACTTTATGTAATTTGATCATTTTTGGTGCATAACCTTAGGGGTGGCAGCAGGGGAGGAGAATGGAAAAGCACCCAAAACCTTGAGCACTTGGTATGTTGAATCTATTAGGATTCTTTGTATCAGTCCTAAGAAATGGGTCAAGCCACCAAAGCCCACATTTTTCCATCCTACCTTGTGTATGCTGATGGTAATCTTATATTATGATTTATTTATAGTGTTTACTTGCTGTATGATTGTTCTGAAATATATGCTACTTATTTTAATAGATATTCCAATGTCTGTTGGAGTCATTGATATCAAGACAAATCCAAGCCAGCTCAACGCAGTTGAATTTTTATGGGATCCAACAAAATGTACATCTGCTTTTATTCAGGTTTGAAACTTTATTTGACTGGATGTCTGTGTTTGGTGCCTTTCAGGTCACAAACAGCAGTATACTTGAACTACAAAGCTTCTTGGTTTATTATTTGTGGGATGGCCATTAAATACCATCTTGGTGAAAAAACCATGGGTTCATAGGTCTATTAGTGTCCCTAGTAAGGTTTTTCTATTTAATTTGGGTTTATAGAAAAATTTGAATAAAAAGCTTTCAAAACTCTTTGAAGAAAGCTGTCATAGTTAAAATATTTAATTGTATGAAGCATATGAATCAACTTACTTTCAGTAGCTCTTACTACTACTTTCAGCAGAAGCTTGGCTTAAGGATTCAAAATTAAAAGTATTGTCCTACAAGAAAAGGGTTTTGAATCAGGCACTCAGAGATGTTCCTTACCATGTCAGTAGGCTTCATTTTATGAATTCTATTATTTGTGTAGTTGCAGGGCAACTGAGTGCTTTTTTTGGAAATTATTTAGATAGAATGTTCATATTCACATTGCTTACTTTTGTCTCAGATCTGATTTTATTATAAAAAAGTATAGCTGTAAAGTTTCAGGTAGCAGCATTTCTTACTCTGGCTGTCAAAGTAGGTTTAATTCTATATTGTCAGTAAATTAACTTTGATCTAGATAAAGATACTTTTTTTAGTAAGTTACATAATTGCTAAAATGTAGTCATCTTGAAGAACTGTGACATAAATTACTGAAGAGTTTTGTTTATGCATTTCCTTAGAAGAAATGGTAACAGACTGAAAATGGAACTGATATTATGGTAGTATAGTTCAGTTGTTCTAAAGGCTCACTTAAAATTCCATAAGGAAGAAAAAAAAATTGGGAGCGCTGTCCAGTGAGATTGTTCATAATTCCTTCTATTGCGCCGATTTTCTCCTTAGATACCCTTAAGGGGTCTTTATAGCTTATAAACACAGTGTTCATTCTGATGTAGCAGCTGAAGCAATTACACACTGATTAAAAGGTCTGTGGACTTTTAAAGGAGCTGGGCATATTTGAAAATACTCTGAGATGAGGGCGCATGAGATGAAAAACTCTTCCAGTCAGTGACCCTTTATAGCTTTGCTATATTTTTTACAAGAAACTGTTTGTGTGATGTAGGTAACATATAACAAAGTTCATGCTTGAAATGCTTCTGAGGGTTCTTTTTTGTTTGGTCATTGTTTCTTTTCAGGTACATTGTATCAGTACTGAATTTACCCCTCGTAAACACGGAGGAGAGAAAGGAGTTCCTTTTAGGATTCAGGTTGACACCTTTAAACAGACTGAAAATGGAGAATATACGGATCATCTGCATTCAGCCAGTTGTCAAATCAAGGTTTTTAAGGTAACATTAGAAAACAGATCCTTAAGTCTCTTAAGTTCTCATACAGATATGGGAAATTGTTATAGTACTGCTTGTAATGGTTTCTGTCTGAGATCAGATTTCAGTTATAAAACCATTTTCCACTTGTGTTCACGTTCACATAACTGTTCATTTTTAGCCCAAAGGAGCAGACAGAAAACAGAAAACAGACAGAGAAAAGATGGAAAAGCGAACTGCACATGAGAAAGAGAAGTATCAGCCTTCATATGACACCACAGTTCTTACAGAGGTAACAAAATAAAATTGCATTTGCTGACTGAGGAGAATCTACATAGATACAGCACATTATTTAGCTGCAGTCTTGGAGGGGTTGGGGAAGAATTAGTTCTGCATAGAGATAAACTTTTTATTTGGCAAACTTGTCCAGCAAGCAGCAGCATTCAATTTTAAGATTTTGTTTAGTAAACTTGGATTTAGATACTCAGTAGGTGCTGTATTAAAACACACTTCAGATTGAACACTGTTTAACTGACTATACTGAACCCTTGAGCAAGACTTTTGGTACAGATTTCAAAATCTTGCAGCTGAAAAGCAAAAAAAAAAACAAAAAAAAAAAGAGGGGAGACTCTTAAAGTTTATTTACCAAATTTGAGCTTCAAAGTCTATTTTTCAGAGATTACTGAATTTGAAGCCAGAGCCTCATTAGGTTTTTTATTTAAACATCAGTGAGTTCTATGCAGTTTTCTAAATATTTCAGAAGTTTTAAAAAGGCTTTTAGATCTTTCCTCACTGTATAATGAAAAGAAATTGATCCACATCTTTGGTGTTTGTCCAGATGAGGCTTGAGCCTATAATTGAAGATGCAGTTGAACATGAGCAGAAAAAGTCCAGCAAGCGGACTTTGCCAGCAGACTACGGTGATTCTCTGGCAAAGCGAGGCAGTGTAAGGGACTTCCGCTTACCTTTTGATTATGCAAGATACCTTGTGCAGTGTTAGATATAGGAGAAACTTCCATTATATAAAGTAAAAATGCTTTGGTTGCTGTCTTAATTTTATTCACTTCGGTGTATCCCAATTACTCCATGTTTGTTTTCAGCAAAGGAATCCTTCCTAAATCTAACACTTAAACTGTTGCAGAGGGACTGTGTAACTTGAGTCAAGAGCTTTCAGTTTATATGACTTTAAATGAAATAGCATTTTGCTTTGCTATACGTGTGTAATTAGTGGAAGAAAGAACAGTGAAATTTGGTGGTTTGTTCCTATTTGTACTTATATTCAGTAGAAGTTTTCATGGACATCAGTATTTTTAAAAAGCCATGTCATGTTGCAGATGGTTGTTAGTGATTTTTCCTTTAGCCACCTACATACTGTGCTCCAAGCAGGTTTAATGCAGTTCAGAAGAGTCAGCTCATCTTCATGATCTGTATTATTTTAACCCTATCTGTGCACCTCAGAGGGAATCTGACATACATCCTGTGCAGTTGTCCTGCCAAGGATTAGTATTTTAGATTTCTTAAATGTTGTTCCTTGAGGAGGAACAATTCCACATCTTTCATTTGGCAAGTTTAAATGTCAATTAATAACTTGACTGTGGAAGGCCATTATTTGACTGTTCTTTGAACAGGCATGCTGTGCTGAAGGTCTTTCCCAGCAGTGCTTAAGCAGTGAATGTCTGACTCCTGTCCCTCAGGCATGATTTGATTCATATTTATGATCTGTGAAAGTGATGTGTAAGGTTTTATATTTAGGTTATAAAATACTTCATTGTATGCTTCTTGTTGTTTATAACCCATGTAACTGGGTGGGAAGGAACAAGTAATATTAGTCAGATGGGTTCTTTGGAGGATGTTTGGATTTTTTGTTTTGTGCATCCAAAACTATTGTATGCACTGAGCTGTCTGAATTTGCCTTCTGCTGTTCTTGGCTGTTGGTTTTTTGGTTTTTGTTCTTTTTTTTAAGGTGCACCTTTATGATTCTTTGGCAATGCATTCTTTCACTTGTTCCAGCTGGCCCTTGGGGAGAGGCAGGAGAAAACAGACTTTTATCACTTTTGCTTATAAAGCATGTTTTGAAGCTTGTCCTTGGAGGGATTTCTGTGTTTTTCTCTTCTGCTGTTACAAGTATTTCATTGAATGATTGTTGCTTATAGGAAGAATAATAGAGAAAGGTATTTTTAAACAGATAAGACAAATCCATTGCCCAGAGTAGGACAAACTGTAGCTAAATCATACCTAGAAATTGTCTAACCTTTCCTTAACAGTCTCTTGGAATACTAAGCTTCTATGAATTACCTTAAATCTACATTACCTTAATTGTAGTGAAGGAGAGCTTGGATAGGACAGTGCTGGACTTCTGATCTTTCCCAAAGCACACAAAGAATAATGACCCACAAAATATCCCTTTTGAATAGGAGCTATGTACAGCTTTCCAGTTCTCTTTAATTGTGCAGCACACTATTCCTGTTTGTCGTTTGCCTGTAATAAAATGCTGTCTTGAGATAATTTGGTCAGTTTGTTGAGACCATTTTGAATTTTATCCACCCTCGATGGAATCTTGTCAGCATTGCTAACTTGGTATTGTTTGCAGATTTCAACACATGGTATTTCCATCATTACAATGTTTTTTATCATTAGCAAAATTATTAGAAATCACCAAGCCCATAAAAAATACAAAAACCACTATTTTTTCTGTATTTGTAGTAAAGTCTTGGTTATTGCTATGCACTTAGTACTGGTTTTAGCTATAGAAGTTGAATGTAAAACTTGTTTGCTTGATGTAGAAAAGGAGTATCTGATCTACATCTTGAAAGCAAATTCATTGACCTTCTTTTTTTTGCCACCAGACAGGCTTATTTTTGTGGGCCCTGTAAATATGGACAGGGATGATAAATGTTTCTACTTACAGCACTTCTGTCCTTGCAAATCTGTCTTCCCAAATGTGGCCATCAGAAGCTTTGGCTGTTTCCAGACTTCCCTCAGACCTCAGAGGAAGTGTTCCATATGTGCGGTACTGTTGTCACAGAGGTGCTGACACACAAAAAGTGAAGGCCTATTTCCCTACATTTAAGTAGGAGATGGACACTGTTTCACATGTTATGTGTTTCTATATGATTGATCCTTTTACTTCACATGTCCTACAGGAACTGTAGCTCTATTACAGAAAAAAAGCCAAACCAGAATTGTTTGGAATGTATTTTTACTAGATGCAGTCAAGACTGCTGACTTAGTCAGTGCTGCTTACTAGTTGCCCAGAAATAGTACTGTTACCTTTTTTAAATTCCAGAAATTAATGTTGATCCAGTCTATAATTCTCTTCGTTTTTAAAGCAGTGAATTCTTACCTTCCTGCTACACCTAACCTAACCTTTCATAACTTGCATCTCATTTTGTATGTTGGTATTTTTATTTTACCCCTCCAAGATTCTGCTGTTCTATTTGTTAGATATTACATTTTTTTGCTGCTTTTTTTTTTTTTTCCTATGTGATTATTTCCGGCTCAATCACAATTGGATTTGGACAGATTGGTTTCTTACTATGCTTCCTTCAGAAAAAATTGAATCTAATATGTTTTCTTTCCAATTTAATTTGTATGGCTTTCTAAAATAATGTAAGGAAGTTGGTGAAGCTTCCTTTGTGAATGGCCATTCTGCTCTTCTGTCCTTTCAAAGAACCAGGGTTTTTTTTTTCTAACTACCATCACCCATCTTTCGCTTAGCACTTATTTCCTTAAGAATTCTTATGCCATCTAGATAAGCTTTTCTATTACTTCACTGAATTCACCTGATGTATCAAAATTCAGTGCAATCACTGCAGTTTCTGCAATGTTTATCGCAGTGTTGGCCCAACAGACAGGACACAGAAACTGCTCGTTAGACTCTTCACACTATGGAGCATTAACTTCTTCTGTAGATATAAAAGGCTACAAATGTAATCTTGTCTTCTGGACATCATAGTGGATGTTTACGTACATGTGACCTTTATTCAGAGGCCACTTTATGAAGGAGGCACTTTGTTTTCCTCTTCGTACATAAAAGTTAGTTCTTACCTAATGAAAAAGGGAAAAAATCACACTGGTTTCTTTCCCCTGCTTTGAATTTGTAAAAGTGAGAAAATTTGTGTTGTAGTAGTTGGGCCTTTGCATTTCTTTCTGTCCGCAGTATTTTGGTTGATTTTTATAGTACTGTGTTTTATGTGTCACAAGCTTGAATATATAAACTACAAATTGATTAAACTTGGTAAAATAGTGATTTTTTGCAGGTAGAGTTGATTGTAGAGCACATGGAAGTTAAAAGACTTCCAGGTACAGACCATTAAATAAATTGGAATGTTAAGTTTTAGACACAAAAGGTTGAAAAAGCTCCATACCATGTATAAGAAAATTGAAGCTTTATTCCCTAAGGAGGTGCTGTGTGCCCAAGTATAAGTCTAAATTGGAGAACAAATTAGACTTACTGTATTTTGGTTTTATATTTTGTTTTCATGTTTATTTGGTCTTTGAATATAGTATGGAGTTCTTTGCCAAGGTTCAGCTTTACTCTCTTGTAAGGCACAAATTTGGGCAGATTCCAGTATAATGGAATTAGGAAGGGATATTATATTAAACATGGCTTAGAATAACTTGAGATTCAAGTTACTTTGCAATTCAATAATTTTGCAATTCCTCTGCAGTTAGGAATGTCCTGAGTTTAAATGCTATATATCCTAAATCTGATAAGTCATACTTAGAAAGATCAATATATCTCTTATATTTCTTTTTAACTCAGTAAAACTTCATTCATGGCCTTTACAGAAGGCTGTTAAACATCTGAAACCAGAATAGTTTTCTCCTGAATTAATCCACATTCGGAAATAAGACATAGTTTCTGGAGTATAGTAGTATCAGTAGTATTGTATCAGTGTGCTGGTTATGGAGGGCATTTAGTCTGGAGACCTCAAAAACATGATCTTGGTAAATTCATCAAGATATAAATTGTTTATTACAGGTAAAGATATAATGCCAATCTTCTTTCTGTTTTGTGATGTTTTTTTACAGGGTTGAATGCATCCTTGTGACAGGGAAGACATTTTCTCCTAGGTTTGTGTCTACTGGTCAGGGAGTTCTGTATCAGTATCATTACCTCCCTGAATGTCCTTTGGTTAACTCAGTTTTGGCTTAGGAATATAAGAAATACACTGATTGATCAGTCCACGAGGATGAAGTCCAGTGTTCTGTCCCTGACACTGGCAGGTGCTTTTTCAAGGGAAGCAGTGCCACTTTCTGTGATCCATTCTCCTTCTACCCCTCACCCCCCTCAATCCAGAATCATCATGCAGGATGTTAGAAAACACATCCTTGCTTAGTCTTTGTACTGTTAATGGATTTAGTGGCCAGGCATTTGCTTAATCCAGTTTGTGAAGTGCAGGACATTTGTGCATGAGAGTGATTCCAAAAGCGTAATCAGCTCGGGTTAATTGCTGGAAGACTTTCTTGTTCCTTGAACCTTTCAGAATTAAGTATATCAGTGCTCAAATACTCATTTTCCCCTCCCCAGCCTGTAAGACAGAAACAAGGAGAACAGAGGCAATAGATGTGTTGCAGTAGTATTACACTTACTATTTATTTTTTCTTTTTAGCCAGCCTAATGAGTCTCAGTGGACAGTTAATTGTGTTTTTGCTGGAACAGGAGACAAGGCAGGAAAGCATGTTTATGGGAGAAAAAAGACTACTTGCTTTGGGTTGGGATTTTATTTTTCTGAATACTTCAAATGTGCTTCTTCCTGGATTTAAACCCAGAGCTTTGTTGTGAAGAACTTCAGCTGGATTTGAAGGACAGAAACACTGACTGCAGTACCTACCTTGGGAATGGCTCAAAAGGTGTTCTCTAGCTCCAGTGCATTCTTCTCTGCCTCTGAATTTAAATGTATGGTGGCTAGAATCTTGTATATGGGAATGGTGGCCAGGGATGTGAAACTTGCATCTGTGTGTCCCATAAACATCTTGGATTAAAATTTAGGAAGAGAATGTCACAAAATTAAAGAATTTTAATTGCACTTCAAAGTATTTCAGAAGAACAAAGTTAACGTTACAATTTTGAGCTTTTATTTTAAAATTACAGCTTTGGATCACATATTTAGGGAATGAAGGCTACTTGTAACTACCTGATGTAACATCTTTGAGGTTAACATTAAATGAGCTTGAGAAGAGAGAAAACAGGTGGGAATGTACAGATTTGGAGGAGGAATGTGTCACCCTACCAGGTCATAGAGGAGCATGCTCTGTGTGGGAGCACTGTTTGTAGCCCAAAGAGTGGCTTTGACCATGTAATCAAAGACTCTGGACTCTGTGGCTAACAAAAATGCTGGTTTGAGTCAAATCTTGGAGAGATAAAGAAAGTTCCTTTTTTAAGGTGTTTGCATGCAAGACAAATTTATTTTAATTCCATATGCCATGTTGGGGAACTTTCCATCTTATGCTGACAAGTGAAGACTGGGGTCCAGCACAGAAATGTTGCTAACTCTCTTAGAGAAGGTGGCAGCTGGTGTTGCCCTTATTTACTGTTTCCCCCAGATAGAGGAAGGATTTTTCAACAGAAAATTGTTGAAACAAGTTTCCATTGGTATTAAGTCGTATTTGTTCCCCTCCAGCCTGTTCTACAAGGCTGTGGTATAAATCTGGAAAATTTCTTACAAGGTATTTAGCTGGTACATGATAAGTATATCAGAAATCCTTGTTGTCTTAACAGGCGTGGTCTTAGCTTACCTGATCTTGGGTGCTTGCTTGTTTTAATCATGTCTTTGAACATACCAAAACTTGTTTGGCTTTTGTTTTTCTTTAAAATACTGGACAACTTCAGTACTGTTGGAAGCACTAAAGGGTAGCCTTGTTTCGAAAAGCTTTATCATGACGTTTTAAAAAAATGCCCGAAAAAAGACTGACAAAATTGGACAGCTGGCTTCTCATATTCTCATACTTGTGATGACTTAAGCTTGTTTACAAAATTCCAGTTTACCAAGCAGTTCAGAATAATCAGTCCATGTAAGTAAGCATAATTTTAGTCCTGCAGTAAATTATTAAAAATTTTGAATTCACAAAATTTCCACTGAAAATTCTGTTTGTATTTGATTGCACTCAGGGCAGAGACATTAAATTTATCCACAAGGTGCAATCTAGCTTCATAGCTTTACTTAATATTACAGAACACTTCTTGTCATGTCATCCCTGCAGTTTAAACAGCCCTTTCATCCTGTGCAGGATAAAAGACTTTCCAGCAGGTGGCTGGGGGTTGGTTGGTTTTGGTTTAAACTGAATAATCTGTACCAGTCTTTTGTCACTTTCCCCAATACTACCTTCATTTTTTAAAAAAGAAGACAGTATAAATAGAAGTCTTCATAAATGAACAAGATAAAACAGACCTGATTTTTACCTGGAATATCTGCATGTAATGTGTGGGATAGAGGGAGTCTTTATTTGGAAGTGCAAACCAGAATAGTCTGTGGATAAATCCCTGGCTTTAAATGAGAGAAATGTGCATCAGAGTAAAAAAGGTATTGTCAAGAGAAACTTAATTTTTAATTCTTTATCTTCAGTGTTCACCATGGCCGGATACTCCTACAACATTTGTAAACAACAGTCCTACTCCTGCTCCAACTTTCACCTCTGCTCAGCATAACACCTACAGTGTCCCAGACAGGTAGGTTTCTATTCTGTATCCCCATTAAAGGCAACATTTTAATCAGGTTTATTCAGAACGTTTTCTGGCTAAATTCAACTGTGTTCTGTTTCCACTGGGGAATTGGGAGATTGTTTTGACCTATATATTCATTGTAGAGTATGACATTTGTAATGTCATTTGGTTCATTTATAAGGTAATTACTTCTGCCTCACCATCTTTCTTTCTTATTATACATTTTTTAAAACAACTTCTTGTCCTTTGTCATATAGCAAATACTTTACCTTTTCACTATTGTAATTTAGTGCTTGTCTATGGAAACTATTTTTAGCTTTTTCCAGTAAGAACAGTCTTAATTTCCATCATACACAGTTATTATAATTTGCAAGAAAAAGCCCCAACAAATATATTCAAAACCTTTTCAACAAAAATTGCATTGACGAAAACATTGTTTTGAGGTGTAAATTAAACTACTGTAACCAAACCCGCACAAACTTTCTGATCCATATACTGTAGAATGGTCTTTCTCTAAGTTTAACAAGTTGCAATCTTTTAATTATTTCAACTGTGATATTTTTTGTTTTAATTTTCAGCAATGCTTAAATATTTTGGTTTGTATTATTAGTAATAGTAATAACTTGGTTTTGTTTTTTAATCTATAGCAATTCTTCGTCTCCAAATCATCAAGGAGATGGAACCTCTCAAGGGTTAGGAGATGTGAGTGTTTGCTTTCTGGTATTGATCATAAGTGTATTTGTATAGCTGTGTCAGAATATTTGATTTACACTTGATGTTACAAGAAAGTGTTTAACTGAGGGAGATTTTTTTTAATTGCTTGGGTTTTGTTTGGGTTTTTTAGTATCCAAATTATCATATCCAATCTCGTTTCTTACAGCAGCTTCATCCTTCAGCCACAATCCAGGAAACTCAGCAATGGTTGCTCAAGAATAGGTTCTCTGCCTATACAAGGCTTTTTTCAAATTTCTCAGGTATCTACAGTTTTTTTCTTTCTTTGTGTTACTGAGCAGGTTCACAGGTGTGGGAAAAGAGTTCTCTAAGAACATTATGGTATATATATTTATGCATATTTATTTGCTAATTTGCTGGTTAAAGAGCAGTGCAGTTTCCACATATGTCTGAACACAAGGCTTGGCAATAGATGGACTGTGTGGGGCTGTGTTTTGCTGTTTGCTTCTTCAGTCTTCCATGGAATTGTGCAAAGGGTGGCATGACACAGTACTCACCGTAAGTAAATTTCTTTTTCTTTGGTGACACTTGATGGGGACAGTGTTGTGAATGATGCCAGCTCTCTGCTTCCTGGCTTAGCTCATGCTTCTGTCAGAATTCCTTTGTACCAGGCTTTTTCTCTGGGAAGGTTTATTCTGCTGCTGGTTAGTTTTTGACTTGTGCTTCTTGTATGACGGTTGCTGAGCTTTCTCAATAAACTTTAGTACCAAATTACTGACAAAGACTCTTGGAAAATTTTTCTTCTTTTTCATTATTGGCTTTATAAAAGTCAAGGACTAGCTAGCTAGCATTTTTTTTGAAGCAAGAGGTGTAGTATATGAGTTTGAGTTTACTACCTCAGGTCTGGGGTCTTTTTTACTATAGTATTTAAGGGCTATAATCAGTTTTTTTGGCTGGCTTTTATTTGTGCATTCCTGGATAGTCTGTGGAGTATTTTCGTGCATAAAGACTATTTTTTTCCTGTTTTCCCACTCATCTATTACAGTGACTGATATTTCAGAGTGTTGTTTTCTTTACTGGCACTCACGCTGCTTCTCAAAAAATATGTCCTCCCATTTTTTGCTTCCGCAGCACCTTCTATACATGAGTGCATTGTCATAACTTAAGTGCACAGAGGAATCGATGGATGGGTAGTTGAACGTCTGGGGTAATTCACTGCGTGACAAACCATGGAATATTTTTGCTCTTTATTTTGCATGTGTTCAAAATACACTACCCTGGGTACCAGCAAAAATGACTGTTTGTCTCTGAAACAGTCATCTCTCTCTACAGAAATTGTGTGCCTTGCAGACTTGTACCGTTTCAAAGCTGTAAACAGCATAAACTGTAATTCACCACCTTTGGAAAGCAGGTTAATTTATTTGGCACTCACTATAGCCTGGTCTGATTTTTACTTATTCCTGTGTCCCAAATTCCATTTTTGTGAAGTTTGTTACTCTTGGTTTAAGTGAATGTACCATTTATTTTATAAAGAATTGATGTGCTACAGTAATCTTCATTAAATCCTCATGTGTTTGTTCAGGTGCTGATTTATTAAAGCTGACAAGAGAAGATCTGGTACAAATCTGTGGTCCAGCCGATGGAATTCGGCTGTATAATGCACTGAAATCCAGGTGACGTGCTGACTGTGAGGCTGAGTGGGTTTAGATGGGGGATTGTAGAACTGGGAGATTTGGGAAGTTAGTGTCAGGATGGGCCTTGGTGCCTGTGTGATCTGCCTCAGGAATTGCCAGCAATATGTTTCAAATTCTTCTCCTCTGCACATCTCCAGGGCAGGCCCCGGTGAGGTGGAGGTGGGCTGTAAGGTTGCACCAATGCAGCTGGGCCCTGCCAGTTTCTCGGATGCAGATGGATTTATTGCTAAGACACAAAACCAGTCATTTGCGGAGCTAAGAACAACCTGAGGCCTTCTGAGGTTACAGGTATCGAGTGCTAACACAGGCAGCATCCCATGCAGTCCTTATACAAGAGTCCAACAGGCAGTGTCCATAGGAGCTCTGAATGGATTGAAATTTTGTTTAAATTCAGCAGCATCTGAGAGACCACTTAATTAGAGATTAATTTAATTTTTTGGGCTCGGTGATAAAAAATACATCAAGTGTACTATTAACATAACAAACCTGCAGTTGTGGCATATCAGCCTCTGTATTTGCAGGGCACGTAGCCTTTCTTGTGACGTGCGATTTCCTTGGCTTGTAGGTCCGTGAGGCCCCGATTAACAATCTACGTGTGCCAGGAGCCCTTACAGAGCATACGGCTTGAACGCCAGGAGGCGGGCAGCGGAGACAGCAACGGTGCAATATACGGTGGGGCTCGCGGCAATACACGGCTGGGGCTTACAGCAGTGAAACAGGAGAGGTGGGAAAGGGAAAACAATGGTGAAGAGGCTGAGTTGCTGTTCCTGGTATACAAAGCAACTGTAGGAAGTTGTATCACAGCAGTATTGCTGCTTTAACAGCACAGAGCAAAACAGAACCTGAAATGTCTCAAGGTTAAACCATTGAGCATTTTCAGTCCGTTGATAAAACTGACTGTAATTACATGGTCATGAATGAAGGAGCTCTGGAATCAGCTGTACACGTTGCTACAGACAAGGCATCGACCATATAAATGGAGGTGCGTGTAAAAGCTTCATGCAAATAAAACAATTACTTCCCATTTTCTCTTAGATTTTGCTGTCATTTTCTGTGCAACTGAACTACAACTGTAGAGCCTGGACAAGGAAAAACAGCCAAGTAGTGAATGCGCTCTTGATTTTAATATTTTCCTGACAACAGTTGATTCAACACAGATGGAAATGTAATTGTTTATTCGTAAATCCATGTCACTCTTACAATTAAGAGAATGGAGCTATTTGAACTTATTCTTTCCTTGTTCTTGGCTTTGAGAGACCTCTCCCCCCAACTGCAATCTGCACAGGCTACTTCAATAGTGCTTGTGGAATTTCCATGCAAGAATTAAGGTGGAGGAGGATCTGTAAATAAAACACTGCCGCTGTCAAATACGTTTTCACTCAGGATATCTTCAGCCAGAAGAATGTGCAAACTTGGAGCTGCCAAGTAAATAAAGATACAGAACTGTAAATACAGCTTCAAACTGAACAGCCGCTTTGTCTTACTGTTCTGTTTGCTGTGTTGCATTCAGCTCTGAGATTATCTGTAGAAAGTTTATTCAGACAGTTGCAAAAGGATTTAAAAAAAAAAACAACCAACCAAAATCTACATCTGTATTTAAAGCAGCAGCATAGGCACATAAGTGGGATGTAGGTATTACCTGATTCTTTAGAGACTGCCCAAAATTGTTTTCAAAACCATCTTTAGGTGACTCTCTAAAGATCCATTTTTAAGTCTGTTTGACATGACTGTGCCTTTTTGTGCAGGATACAGGAAAAAATGTGGAAGTTGCCTTCAGTCTCAGAGCAAATAGACGCCTGCCCCCATCAAAGTTTATGACTCTTCCCTGAAAGGAAAGTTAGGGCAGTTCATGCTTTTAGTAAGAACAGGGAGAGAGTAAACTAAAAGTTTTAGGTTTTAAGCCTGGAGTATAAACAAATTCAAGTAGTTTTCATATAGCTATTGTTATTCATTAGTACCATGCTTATGTAAAAAATTTTTTTCTTGTAGTTTATCATGCAATCTACTTAGAGGAGATGGCAGCCTCAGAAGTCACACGCAAGCTTGCTTTGGCATTTAATATTCCTTTGCATCAGATCAACCAAGTTTACAGACAGGGTCCCACAGGTATCCACATTCTTGTTAGTGATCAGGTAATTGAAATTTTATTTTCTTGGCATTTTATTTATGACTGGGAGTGGAGGGCTTTCTTATGCTTGCTTATTTATTACTATTTTTCTATTTGATAATGCAACCCTAGTATTAACTAACATTTAGAGTATTTTTCCTTTACAATAAAATGAACAGAAGGGTTCTTTAGATGTGACTCTTCCTCTTCCTGACTAAACTGAAAGTGTGAGAAGACAGCTATAAGAGGCGGGTAGTTTATACAGTTCTGAGAAGCTGCAGCAATTACTTAGTACGTATTTATTTTGAGCACACCAAAGGCAGGGAGCATTTAAACACTGTTGAACTCTGCTTGTTCAAGTATCAGCTCCACAGAGTTCCAAAAACACAGCCAGCAGTAATAGGCTCCCAGCTGGTTGTCACAAGAGTAAAAAGCAGTATTTTAATAGTAATGGATTTTAATTCAGTATATGCCTGTCACTTGCTAAACAAAACCAAAAATACACAATTGCTCACAAAAGGCTGTGATATTTCAGGGTTGTTTTTGTTTTGTGCTTTGCATGGGACATACTTACATGGTTTTGAAACTTTTTTTTAGATGGTTCAAAACTTTCAAGATGAGAGTTGTTTCTTATTCACCACAATAAAAGGTATGTTGTCTTTTCTGACAGTCTAAAACTTAATGGTTTATTCCAGCAACGAGCATTCTTTAAAAGTAATAAAACTTTTGCATACACAGTGGCAGAAGATATTCAGAGTTCTTCCTCTCCTAGCCAGATTTCAGCCTCCATGTAGCATCTCAGGCTCCTCTCCGAGCTTTCAGTTCAGATTGTGCAAGATTCGGTAACAAACCATAATGTAAAATTCAGTCAGCTCTCACTGGACAGTGATGCTGCTAATAATTGTTGAGAATGGTGAGGTTTCAAAATATGTTTAAAAAAAAAAAATTAAATCCTGGCAGTAGTACCTCTGAAGTTCAGAAACAGAATCTACTGAGTCCTGAAAGTCAGCAGAACTGAGCATAACATTCTGTTCTTTCTCTGCTAGTCAGCAGTCATCTTCATTCAACAGGCTGTTGTTGAATCCCAGTCTTCCATAGAACTCCAGTTTATTTCTGGTACAAGGTGCCAGCAAATGGCTCTAATCAGTGGACAAGTTTGACTCTGTGCAAACTTTACCTAAAGAAACTGTCCCTCTTTGAAGATCCAGTTACAAATCATAAATCATAACATTTTTGTTTAGCACAAGTAGGAAAACTTTAAGTTTTTGGTGTAGATGAGTTTATTTTCAAAACCAAGTTCATACTTGGGTGTTTTGTTGCACTGGCTTGTATTTGTGATTCTGTTCAAGAAAGACAGACTGACATGTCCTTTGTTTTTTTCAGCTGAAAATGGAGAAGGCTTCCATATAATTCTGAAGTGACATCACACACTTGCTAGACTGATACTCCAGTGCAGAATGAAGTCCTGCCTAAAGATTATGAAGATCATCCAAAACCTTAGGATCTAACTTCACTGTATAAGATGTTTCATATTGAAAACACAAAATGACCTTTCTAATGAGCTGTTTGATAGATGAACTTTCTTATCACTGCCATAGCTAAGTGTCCTCATGAGAGGTATAATGCCATGACAGCTTCTGTACAGGCATGGAAGACAATGTAAGCAAAGGTGCTTGCCCTTCACTGAAATAAGGCAAACTATGGCCAGTAGATACAGTTTATAGAAGCGAAGCAGTGCTGCCTTTCTATTACCTGTATCCAGTTGGAGATGAATGTAAACTTATTTTGGGGCATTTACCTTTCTGTGCCAGTTTGTCTATTATGTGCTTGTACCTTATGCTGGTTTTATTTTTTTGATGTTAGCAGAGCACATGCTAATCTGTGTGGAGATGAGTAGTTAAGGTGATAGTGATCAGGTTGTCAGGTCTTTGAGAGTAAAGCTGTCAAAACAGCTTCCCATGTAAATTGTGTATAAGAGTGTATGTAAGAAGTGTAAATGCCAGAACAGGGCTTTTAAGAAGCCCTAGACAGATGCAATATATGCATGCAGCAAACTGCATTATCAATAGTACCTTATTGGAGGGATTAATATAAATCCTATGGGGTACCAACTAATTGTGTTTTGCTTTAATGAATTTAATGGAAAAGAATTGCCTATGCATCCTTTATGTTTCGTTTCCTATGTTCTCTGCAGAGCACTGCTGCAGTTTAACTCTTTGCTTGTAAAATTGTGGGTTTAAAAATAGTGGCAGTGAGAAGTGGGGTTTTCAGTGGAATTATGCTGATGAGGGAAGATGACCCACTGGCACCACAGGACTGTCATAGCTTTCAGCAGCCTCAAATAAATTGCTTGAGAAACACTAAATACACACCCTGTAAGTTTCCTTCCCAGCAGGTGAATGCCCTGCTGGAGCTCTTATTCTGGACAAACCTCTTCTTACCTTTTCAGTTGACCTTCCTGAACCTTCCATGCATCCATACTGTACACCTGTTACAGTGCCTCTTCCATGTGACCAAATATTTACTTATCTCTGAAACAGGCAATGTGCTTTCTTGGTATTTTGGATGTGTCTTGTAAAGTCATGGCGCAGCATTTCCTAGGCTAACACTAAGTTTCAGTTGGTCAGGTACTTAGAGGGAAGTATTTCCAGAGGTATTAAGTGACAGTTTCAGAGCTGTTACTCTGTGCCTTTGGGAAGTTCCAACTGAATCTCTGGCTTAAAAGCTTCGGAATAATTTGCTTCTTATGCTGCGGTGTTCCACGTAAACCAATACTACAGCATGTAAAAAAGCAACTTTGACATTTTCATTTCCCCTTTCATAACTGGCTCAAGTGCTTAGCAGAAAAGCTTCTGAAAGCTGTAGCATTTTGAAAATTTAAATTCATCAAGCCTAGAGTTTTTTTCCTATTTTGGGGGGTTTTTTTTCTGCACTGAAAGTAAAATTTTATGTACTTAAGCATTTCTGCCTATAAGTTGTTCATCTTTGGGTATTGTTTGGTCCTAGTATTTTCCTGAACTGACACTTGTGTCTTTTTAACTCACACCATATTCAAATCCAAATGTTTTATAAAAGTGGAAAAATCCTTGATTGGAAAGTATCCAAATATCTAATTTTAAAGAATATTGAAAGTTGTACAGTAGTTTGTCCAGCTCACTTGAAATTGGAATTAAATTATGGCACCAGCAAATGGCTTTTGTTTTTTAATAAGATGTACACATTTCAATTTAAGTATAATAAATGTTTTTCAATAATTTTGTAAATGTGCTTTTCTTTTTGTTTACTTCTTTTTTTCCCACACTTGCATTAGAGACAGTCCATTGTTAAGATGTAGATTTAATAGCAAGATCTGCCCTAGCAAGAATCTTAGGTCAAGGTAAGGAAGGGAAGTAAACCAGCCCTGCAGTATATCCTGCACACAGTGCATTCACATGGGTCTTCTCTTCTAGCAGAAATCTTGCTTAGATTTGAAATAATTCCAACAAATTCAAGTTTGACATCAGCTGATTGTTTATTTAAGTGCCCTATATTAGAGTAGGTTCCATTTGATTTTGTACATCTTCAATGTAATAGACTTACAAGGTTCCTTATGGTCTTAGAAAAAAAATGAGCCAACAAAAGGCAGCACATCTTAACATATTGGTACCAATGACCGCCCTCATACAGTTGAGAATAAAATCTAGTTAAAACTCTCATTAGACCAGCAGTGTCTGAATGGAACTCTTAAGTATGATTGTAACAGCACTCCACTACTGTGCAAAAGAAGCCCAGATTGGCTTACTTAGTAGTAGTAAAGAAATCCATGTAGTGTATCTTAAGTCTAATGTAACCCCAAAGCTGAGGTCTTAATTTACTGTCCCCATCCTCTGAGTCATGAACACAACCCAGCCATTGCTGGCCACAGAAGTTCATGTTCACACCCCTTTTTAGAAGTCATTTAAAATTTGCAGTGGGGAAATGGCAGTACTGTCCAGTAGTAGCTTTTCCAACTACTTTTTAATCTTCAGTAAACACAGGCCCTGAACTCTTAAAACACACACACACACAGTCAAACTTACACAAAAAAAGCTTTCTGAATTGTCAAGTAGTTTCTCTCAGATAATTAAATTGCTTAATATAAAAAGTTTATCTAATTGTCTAGCACTGAAAAACTAAGGATGAAAGCATGGCCTTAAGAGTTAATATATAGATTTTTGTCATCATTATTACCATTCAGAAGCTGACAGCTTCTTAACCAAATGTGAAGATTTTGGCTTTCTACATTTGAAAACCACAGGTTTGGTATGGTTCAGCTTATGCCTACAGACTGATGAGCCCATATGCTTGTCCCTAAAATAGGTGGGCCAAACTGAATTCCTTGCTCCATCCTGTCTTCTGTAGCTGAACCTGTTTTCCATTCATCTGTAGAAAAGCATGTGTGCTACACCCCTCCTGGAAGCGCTGCATCCTTTCCTTCCACCCTGCGGCAATCCCAGAGGACGCGAGGATGGCGTTAGCGAAAGCACCATGGATGGCTGTGGCAGCAGGTACAGTAGAGTGCACAGGCCCTACCACAGTGGATTTCTTAACCCCGTTCGAGGCCGATGGCATCAGGCAGAACGTCTGTTGGCAACGGGCAAGCTTTGTATGGGCAGAGTTCAACTGAACCAAGTCCAAAAACTTGGGAAGTATTTCTAGTTCTATGGGTATCTTGAGGTACTACCTTGCCTTTTGACATTACCTATTATGTCCTGTTACGTAATTAAATATGAAGCTGAATCATGAAAAAGAACAAGCTGCTGTTTCACTGTAAGAGCTTATGATTACCTTGCATTTTTTGGTCAACATCCGCTAAAGCTGATTTGTCCTTAAATCTGATACTTGATCTATGGTGTATATTACAGAACAGCAGGTCAGTTCCTTGGTGTGGCAGCCTTGAGCCCCACGTTACAGCAGAACTTCACACCGAGTAGTGCTGACAAATGCAAATTATCTTCCAAGTTTTGTGAACTTCCACCGAGTAGCTGCTACACTGCAATGCCCACGTTTGACACAGTACCGCAGTTCTCATGCCAACAGAAGGAAGGAGTTACTAATACAAACCAAAGCATCACCAATATAACCCACAGCTGCACATTACGTTAAGATTTTACCTGGGGAAAAAAAAAAAAAGCTTTTCTTGTCACAAAACTGATGACCAAACACCACCATTAGGACTTGTCAGGAAACTGACTCCTTCCGCTGACTTGCCGTCCCATTCTTCAACAACATTTGTTGTGTGGCTGTACTCACTGTCAGAGGATAATACAGCATCTGCAGAGGCGCTGTCCGCTCCCTCCGACTGACGGAGGGGGAGTTACTGGAGCAAAGTAAGCATGAACTTTCACGTGAGGTAGATGAGCCTGTGGGTGAAAAGGCTGCATTATAATGGGAGAGAAAGAACAGATTTGAAAAGAGAAGCAGCACACCTCAACTGTTGTGCCAGCAAGGCTATCTCATTAAGGTTAGTTAGTTATGAAGAAAGCATCTATACAGTGGATAGCAGCCAAACTGTCTTCATTCACGTGTAATTTACGTGTAATTCCTCTTGACCCATCCAGCTAAGGCATACCAGTGTCTGGGCACTCAACTTGAACAGGGCTCTTTCTGGTTCCCCAACAAAGCACTGATGAGCCCAGACAGCTCTGCATCAGGAGAGGCACATGTTTTGCTGCAGGGGTGGGAGGGATGGACCCTGGCTACTGAGGGACAACTTCTCTGAACCTTGTCTCCCATATTTCTGCTGCTGTTCTCATCCTGGAAGGCAGGATGAAATAGAATTGTGCTTCTGCCTTCATTTTGAGTCACTATCAGGGATGATCTTTCCAGTTGCAAAATTGAATGCAAATTTGGGATACAAAGCCACAGACAAGTTTAACTTCAAGCCTAAAACACTGTCTCCACAATGCAGGTGGTCCCTGACCTAATGGGTGAGATACTCAGGGAAAAGATTTGGGGCTGGATTCCAGGCCCTGAGGGCCCTACAGCCCATCAACTGAAATATCCATGCAGATGTTTTACTATTGGCTCTGTGTATTAACATATATTTTAGGATATATATATATATCTATATAACATATTTAGAATGTAGCATGCCACTACACCATCCTAAAAACAGAGGTCTCTATTTAAAAAAAAATCCAGAAGGCAGAAGATAAGAGTTCATCATTTCAACAGCAAAATGTCACAAGTAAGAACTGACAATTATTGCTGTTCATAGAGGGAAGTTACACACATGGGGACTAACAGAAGGACAGTCAGACGGTTTGTACAGCCTTCCTCAGGTGGGACACCTGTAGGTCTCCTACAATCTTAAGCAGTACCAACAGCTCTGGCTTTTCCACAGAAACAAGCCAGGAAACACATACTCTGATCCGTTTGATTCCAGCTCGTGTGACTTGCTGACAGTCATACAGCTCAATTCTCTCCAGGTTATGGCAGTTCTCCAGGTGTTCCAGAGTCACATCCGTGATGAGGAGACAGTTATCGAGCTCCAGCACCTGCAGCCTCTCGTGCCCACACGTGCTGTTGCTCAGATGAAGAATCCCATCATCAGTGATCAGTTCACAGTGAGATAAGCTCTAAAACAGAGAGGCAAACAATTAACAACATCCCTCAGTGCTATTACTCGAGCCTCTGGACATCAGAAGTCTTCTTCAACTTCCTTCTCTCCAGTGGTTAAATAGCTACAAATAATACACAGCTGAAATCCGTAAAAAAGAAAACTGCTTTACTTAACAAAATGGCTGTACTTGATTTTAACTTTGCTTCAAAACAAGCTGAGTCCCAAAACACATCACTGGCAAAACTCCTCAGGCCCCTTTGCTCTCTATGAATGTGGGAGTTGTTTTCCAATTGTCCCACACAGTGCAAACAGCACTGTGCCAGAAACAACTTTAAAGGATGATCGAGAACATACAGGAATAGACGAGTATCTACTCAGGGGTTACTGTTTCACAGCTGCCATGTTCTCATACATACTGCAGGACCAAGCCCGTGCAAGTCCACATAGAGAACAATCACAATGGACTGACTTGCCAAATAATGATTTCAAAAAAAAACCAAGCCATGAACATTTGGCACCTCAGGCTGTACAGACAAGGAGCAATAAACATATTGTACAGCTGCAGGAGCAGTCTTTTCTGCAACAGTCAGCATAATAACCAAAAAAATCTGCTCCTCTTCAGCGTATTTTTTTACTCCCTTGAATTTCAAGAACACCGAAAATGATGTTGCATCTCGGGCAGTGGCACCACATAAAGCACTCTCCTCATTTCTTTAGGGAATTCATGACTTTTGGAGAAGCACGGATGAGGACAACAACAGGAAACAGACATTCCTCAGAGGCGGCTTAAAAAACCACTCTTTATCACCACTGAAATGAATGCTCTCAAGTCTTCCCCAGTGAAATGTGCAGGATCTGTGAACTCTACTCCTCTTGCCCTGGGCTCTGAGCTAGCACCTTGCTTTATGCTCAGCCCTGTGCTTTGCCTGTACTTGTACCTAAGTCTAACAGTGCCTGGTTCTGAAGTAGCATTTCCTTGCCCCAAGTTGTTTTTTTCAGACAGCAACTGATGAAGAAACACTTGCAACAGTCCAAAAGCACTTTTTAACTCAGCACAAGCAAATAGCAGTCCTCAAAAGGACCTCCTGCCAATCCCCCAACTCTAACATGTAACCTTTCCCCTCTCTGGGTACAACACATCTGTTCATTCCAACCTGACAGGGCACCCTGGGGACTTCCAACGTTACTTCACCTCAGCTACAGTCACAAGCATTTCCTTCCTGCTACCAGTCACATGGGGTCTGTCTTGCTCTTTGAAACAATTTGCCCTCAACGTTTTTCACCTTTGCTCTACAGAATGAACAGGGAACCCGAGAAAGGCGGGAGACAGGTCTGCATCTCCCCTGGAGTCTGACAGGAGCCGCCTCAGCAGCTTCCCTTCAGCTCCAGCTGGTCCAATTTTACACGCCAGTGTGAGCAGCCAGCAGGGACTCCAAGCAACACCACGAGGGCAAACTGTCTTCAAAAGACAGCAGAAATGAAGTGCTTGCACCTACCAACAGTGTTTTAACTCCTGACATCCATTCAGGCAGTCTCTCAAGTCTTCAAACATATCAGCCCTCTCCTGTATCTCCTTTCTCTGTCTACGTGCTCTGAGCACTTGGTTTGGCTCAGAGCTTGGGGACAATCAGCAGCTGCAGGGTTAACCAACATTCATAACAGACCTGCTGTTCCAGGGAAGGACAGGAGGTTGTGTGAAGCTAATTAGGAGTGTTCCATCCCAGGAAGTAAGCAGCTTATAAAATCAGCTTTCCTGGGACACAGTATTTGGTATTGCAAGGACAGTACAGGATGTACAGCTGAGTTTGTAGAACTTTGTAGAACAAATATGCCAAATTATACACACTTCATATTAAACCACAGGATTTTTCTGACTTCCCAAGCCTGCCAACAAGCATTAATAATGTGGAATTTTACGAAGACAATTGCTTGAAATTTTAAGAACAAAGAGATACGGTCATATTTTTTGTTGTTGTTGTTAATACATACTAAATGCTGTGCATAAATCAAGTATGGCATGACATACTATGAGAACTTCACATGCTGTGAAGAATTCAATTGTCTTCTCATCTTCAGGACTATTGTGAAGTTTCTCTACTAGTTTAAATGTACAATTAAATACTTTAACCAGAACTTACTTCTTAAGTACATTAGGCAATAAAGCACTCTGATACTGAAGATTTGCCTATTTCCACCATCTACTGAGTCTCCAAACATGACAAAAGCAAATCCAAAGTCAATCTTTGCAACTCCAAAATGTTTGTTCTAACTGCAAATACACTAAAGCACAGCTGCAAAGGAGTTTACAGGACATTGGAAGCACCAAGATTAGTTCATGCACTGTATTTGGCACCTGCCTGCCTTGTCTTGTCTTTTCCTGTAATTCTCAGCCACTGCTGTTCACACACAATCTCTGAGTATATATCCTTCCTATCCACAGGTCATATATAAATATATATATACCAAAGAAATCAAGTTTTCTGGTTCACTTAGAAAAGCTGTGATGTTTTACCAATGCCACACTTGTCTGTGGGCAAACACACAAAAGTCAGCAAAGAGCAGCAGGCTCAGAAAAAAATGTTTGGGATTTATGAGGTTTTATGGTATCTCTGTTGAAGCACTGACAGAACTGGTACAAAAGATCTCTTGAAAGAACTGTCTGCAACTGGGATTACAATATAAAAACGTGTCCCCATATAAATGGCTCCACATCTCCTGACAACCCATTTGGTTTAACATCAAGAATGATGGTTCAGAAATGAAGCTGGACAGTTGATAAGGAAAAATAAAAAACCAACAATATTAAATAGTGAATAAGCTCCTTTTAAAAGCCATCTTTCCTCATGTTGCTACCTTAGTAACACTGAGTAACACTCATCATAACATAATTTAATTAAGGAAGCAGAACACCTTCCTTTAATCCCATCTAAGAACAGATTATAAAGATACTTGTTCTCTCACGTAGATCTAAGTAGTTACAACAAATCTACACTAAAAGGACAACTGGCCTGAAATGCAGGACCTCCTACTCTGTATCTTGACTGAAGAACAGACAAATTTATGTTACCTCAAATTGGTTTTGATGATCTGAAAGATCTAAGCTACCACTCCCTAGAAAACAGTTCTTTGAAATCGAGTAAGCAGGGTACCCCACTCTCAATCCTCTCCAATTATGTTCAAAAGTCAAGTCCAAGGCAACCTTCCATAATTTATTATGTAAATGTATTCCTTGGAGAAAAGTGCTTGCATGCAAAACTGCTTACAGAGTGATTACATTTATCTTCTCTTGGTGGCTTTGTTTATTCAATATTTGATGTGAAGTATCATACTCCCTAAGAAAACCATTACTGAACACTTGAGAATATCCATAAAGGATCTAAGTGCTTTAAGTTAAATCAAATATGTAAGGAATCAAATAAGAAGGATGTTAACCATAAAATAAAAGCTTTCTGGTTTTTACTCACTGATTTGGTAACTTTTTTTTTAATCACATAATGCATGTAAATATTTTAGGAGTAATGTGCTGCTTTTAGAATACTTATGAAACTTGCACATATTTTGCACAGTGTCACTGTACATTAGGAATGATTTCTAGACACAGAGTGAACAGCCTGGATTTGTACTGCAGGAGTTGTCTGTGTGTGTCATTCGGGGGAGCATCACAGGCCACAGACCAGGAGTTACACTTACCAATGCTTGAAGCTTAGGACAGTGTATGGAAAGTTGTATCAATGTGCTGTCAGTTATCTGGGAATAAAAGAAACCAAACATCAGCCATAAGCAACAGACAGCAAGAGAGGTAACCCTTCAATAAGGTATCTCTTTCTCTACCAGATGGGGGTTCTGTTATTGCTGGAAAACAACCCATCACCTGTTACTCTCCAAGTATTTCCCTGTATAGAATTTCTCAATAATTATTTTTATTTCCTACCATAAACACAACACTATTTATAAAAACCAAAGAACATCTAGACGAAGGTGTTAATGTATTGCATTCTTACACTGGACATTCAATATTCCTTTTCATATTAAATCTCACCAAAACACACTCTTCCAAGTCCATCTTCTCCAGATCATGGCAATTCTACAATAATAAAAAAAAAAATAAAACAACATATAGACATAAAATCATGCACACGGCTTATAATATGGGACAGCACAGCTTGCAAGAGGAAACTGCGATCTAAATCTGTTCAAATATTCCCTTCAATACCATCAAAATACAAAAAAAAAACTGTTAAAAGAAATAAACAGGTTAATTAACAAGCAACACCCCATCTTCCTCTGAAATGTCTAATTTTCAGCCTTTCTCCTACAACGTGAAATGTCTCCTCCTTGTCCTCTAAGGTTTGAACATGACATACCAGTGCTCAGCAGCCCTGCTTCCCTTCCCCCCTCACTCCAAACCCATGGTATTTACAGCCCATGCACTAAAGCCAGCTCATCTCCACACAACATAAATGTGTTTATCAGCTGCACCTAACTCATCTGGAACACACTTAAGCCCATATCACATTTCTCTTCATTGTCATACATTAGAAAGAAGTCTTAAAACCAAATTGCTTTGCCAATAAATGCTGAAAATATTAAAATAGGGTCTACTTTAAGGGCGGAAGGAAGCTGCATGTTACACCTACACAAGCAATTTTCTCAGAGTGACATTCTGAGAGATCCCTAGCAAGCTTTCAGAAGTTATTTCAATATCTGATCATGACTAATTTCAAGAAAAGGATGTAACCTTGTGACCTTGCAGCAAGACCACACAGTCCCAGAGCTCGGCTCAATTCCCAATCCATTTTTTTCCAGGAAAAAGAAAAAAAGGTTTAAGAGCAGGCTTTAGGTGACTACCAAGAGCCTGAGGATGTAGTGCTGGACAATCAGAAAACCACTATTAAACCAGTGTTTAACCACTATGGCTACAAAAAAGAACCCCTTTTCGTTCACATTAAATACCAGCAGCATAAATCCTATTTACAGAGTACAATTTTTGTGCTCAGATTTCCTATCCAGCTAGCACCCAAGTCTAACATGAAGCATTTGACACCACCAATATGCTTACAATATTCTTAAATATATTTACAGCACGAACAAGGGCACAAGTTCTTATAGTTTATAATGTATAATGTAAGTGAGCTGTAATTTAATTTTATCTTCAGAACAATCTATTATATGCTGATTTTTTGATGTAAATATCAGAAGGGCATGTGCCATCAATATAAGGGAAATTTCGCTAGAATACATAACATGACTTTAGAATTATGTTAAGGGTAATAAACACAACTGAAACAAATGGAAAAAGAGACGAAAACAGTGAAAAATGCAATGATAGATGGCAAATTAGATCAAGTTGCAGATCTAAGTATAATCCAGAAATAAAATAGCTTTTTAGTCTCCTTCTCCGCTGGCTTCTTTCTACTTTAATTTTCCTCTTCTCATATTGCTTCTCAGCAGGACTACATCAATTCACAGCTGCTTGGCAGCAATGGAACCTTCCTGGCGAGCTGTAACCTTCTGAAATGACCCTTACCCGTGCGAGAAGGGTAAACCCAGCATCTGTGAGATGTGAACACCTTGCAGCTTCCAAAATCCTGGAAAAGTTTCAAATGTTAAAGAAAACATTAACATAGAGGAAAGCAAATGCATTTGAGATACAAATCTGTCTTCTGCAATTTAAAAGTTCTCAATAGCAAAGTATGTGTATGTATACTATGTATACACTAATACACACATACACCCCCTCCATTTTTTACTGTGATTTGAAATTAAAAAGCAGACTTTTAATCCAGTTTATAAGAATATTCTGACAGTTAGAGAACATTTTGCGCAAAAAAATTATACACAATTATAGTAATTTTAACCTCTTGTTTCACTAAAAGCATAGTGACCAAGTTTTCTCATGTGTTATCTGAGGAAAGATGGGAAAATAAACTCTGAGTTAAGGAAAATGCAGATGAAGCCTGCATCTAAAATCTGTTATTTAAGCACAGGCTGCTGGGAAGCCACAAAACTGAGAAAGTGCTTACTAGAAATCCCTTCAGAGCCTCTGCATGAAGCACAGTGAAGCAAGTTACCAGAAAGCAAGGAGCTAAAAATCCCCAAGCCCAGAGTAAGAACAACAAACTATATCAACACAACCTTAAAGAAAACAGTGTTTTGGAAAGATAATCCTAACACTCTTCCAAGAGGCACTGGGAAGTAGTACTGACAAAAAAAACTCCAAAAGGTCAACTGCCCCGAACAGCACCACTAGCATGCCCAACAGGCCTCCATCCCACTAATGATTTGTTGTCTTTGTTTTCTTTGTCATCCCACTAATGATTTGTTGTCTTTGTTTTCTTTGTCCTTTTTTAATGAACACTTCCCTTTGCAGGTGGAGCGAGTATCAAGATGAATAAGGGGAAACTACAGTGCCATGGGATGAACAGCACAAACTAAATGCAACTTACCACAGTAACCACTGCTGCTATACCAGGGCTGGCGGGGAGGAGGCAAGGAAAGAGGGACAAAAGAACTTTTTGTGGCAATACTGAGAAGCCTCCAGATCCTTCCACTGGTTTAGGAGGTCATTAGAACACTCTCTCTCTAGAGAGAAAGTGCAAAGGGAAAAGCCACACTGGGTGCATGAACCCCACCGAAGTACAGGATGTGCAGCTCTGACTATGACTTTGCTGGATCAGCCTCTTCCAAGCCAAAAGCAAGAGGGCAGCCAAGTTTAGAGCTGAGCAGCCCCACAGGCTTGAAAAGCCAGTTTCAGAGTTCCAGTCTTCAACAAGGTTCAGAAGTATGAGGGAAACTCAAGCCAAATACAAGACAGGCACCTCTTCCCAAATGGATGCTTCTAATACCTCTGGGACTTACTTCACATGGGAATTCTGTGCCCTTCCACCAAAGGCAGTTAGCGGCCTATCATAAAATACTCTGAGCTACTCTGAAAATTGCCTATGATACCGAATAGGAAGGGGAAAAACAACACCACCACAAAAAAACCCCACAATTCAGGTCACATTTGTCACCCTTCTAATTGCTTTCATCAATTACTTGCTACAAACCCCATCTCATTACATGGCTGATTTTAAAGGGGGAGTGGAAAGGGAATGACATCTGCAACGATATCCAAAATAGTGAGGATGCTACTTCCTGCACACCCAGTTGAAAAGAAAACTATAGAAACAGAAGATAAGCAGCTTTAGCTTTCCTGAAATCAGGTGTGCAGACAGTCAGGGCAGGAGAATGGGGAGTGAGCTATATACAAACATGCTGCATCAATCAGGCCCCAATTCTTTCAGAATGAAAAAAACAGGTGGGAAGGCACAGGGTAGCATGGAAATAATGAACAAAGTTCTAATTTTTGCTTTTGTTTTAGTGATTGTGCTTAAATACAGAGGGCTCTTCTTTTTTTCCTGTTACAGCTGACATGAATTTCCCACCCAGTGATTTGTGAAGAAGTACCTAACATAAGAGCTGATTGAGGCAAAATTATATCCAAAGGATATTTTCCACTCTTATGAAAAAATGTTCTCCAAGACAGACTCAGAGCTTCATTCAATGCCTACAGTGGCTTTTTGGGCACACCTAGAATGTCTCTGCACTCAGCACCTCCATACTCCTGTGGAATTAGCAGCTGGTGGGGCTGAAAGGAATATGATCCTAACTTTCACAGTCCCACCCAGACAAAGGCATTCATGGTTCATAGGTGCTTTTCTTGACAAGCCTTGCCAAAATACCTACAAGTATTTTAGCATTAAAAAGTGCTAATAAAGAAAAAAAAAAGAGGAGGTACCAAGCACTTGAAAGAGCAAATGTAAAGAGGGGTGACAAGACATCTGTATGTTGATGTGAGATAAGAAATACAGCTGAAGGGTCTGCTGAAAGCCTGACCTAACTTTTTGTCCAATGAGATATTTGTGACTGGTTACAACTGAATCAGAGAAATGCAGCAGTATCATGGAAAGCAGCACAGTAGGACATTCAAGATCCTGAAGTGAAGCGAGAGTAACACAGCACAGAAAATACTCAAAAACTTCCTAACAGGACCAGCAAGTCCAAGACTTTTCTTTCACACTCAACGCTGAAATATTCAGAAGGTACAGAAAACTATGGAATTACATTTCCCTTTGATTTCCAACATAATTTTTATCAAGTACTTTCCATCCATGATCCCAGAAGCCTAGCTGTAACCAGCTGTATCCTCTGCCCTTCCAACGTGCAGTAATCCTCAGCAGCAATCACTGCCAAGGGTCATTTTCTTTCCCTGTGCTGCTCCTCATTACAGGAGGAGAGCAGTGGATGCCTTCCCCCTTGTGGCTGACAGTTTTCCTACCGAAGTCGAAACAATTCCTGCTGCACGTGTACTGCCCTTGGAAAGAACTGCACAACTAACAGCAGTTTAGAACTCCTTTCCCATCTGAGATGCTAACTGAGAAAATGAGAGAAATGGTGGGAAAAGACCAGCAGTAAGAGCACAGCCTTCTAGGGAACACCAGTTAAGTGTGCCAAAAGGCTCCTAAGCTCCTAATAAATATGAACAGGGACACAAAGGGGACTGTCAGCCTGGAATTGTCTTAAGGACAGGTTTTCTACAGTAACAAAAGCTCTTTTTCACCCATTCAGCTAGAGGAACACTGTGTGTCAGTATATGGTACACTGGCATTTAAATGCAGCATCCCCTAATTTTTGCAGACTACTCATTCCTCCACCATCTGTGATTTAAGGATAACAAGTTCTGACTGCTGCATGTTCCTGTCATAAATGGCCATTTGTCATCCAAAAATCTTATCTTTTTATTTAATTCACATTAAAAATTAGAAGAATTATCTGTCTCTACAATATGTCTCCATAACCAGGGAGCTGCTGCATAACTGACCTTTGATTTTAAAGCCCACCATAACATATATATAACACAAATTACACCAATGTGGAAGCTTATACTATTTTTAACTGCTAGGCCCCCATTGTTCAAAACATCTCATAAATATCGGTCCTCAATGCTTGCAAAGACATGAGCACACTTTATTTCAGAGTTTAAGAACACCAGGCTGTACTGCAGAGCATATTAAAAGCACTTTTATAATAAAATCTTTAATAATCAGATATAATTTAGCTATTTTTTGTAAGACAAATGACTGCATAGTACAAAATCACAAGAAACAACACAACCACAGATCTTTTTAGCTTTTAAAAAAGGAATGGGCTTTATGTCTTCTTTTTTTCTTGTTTGTAGTTAGTACCTAAAATATTTAGCTAGAAGCACAGAATTGAACTGCTGGGTTCAGCACATCTTATTTGTTATATATTAACTGTTGTTTTTTTGATATACAGTGAACTACATTAATATGAAGCTACAGAGGACTAGCCCTCAAAGTTATGTACTTCTAACTTTATGTTTTGGTTGCAAATGCAGCTCATCTTCACATTCTTCTTACTGGCCTGATCTAAGAAACTCTTAGATCAGGCCAGTAAGAACGTGACATACAACACACTCATGACATACTCACTTTAGCCTTGGACAGTTCAGACCAAGTGCTGTGAGAGAAGCATCTGTCAGGTTGCTACAGCCTGAAACACAGAGTGACTGCAGTCTATGGCATCCTCTACAAATTTTCACAATGCCTTCATCTGAAATTTGCTGCAATACAGAAGAAGGTTGAAGTTACTTCCTTATCAAGTAATCAGCCAAGAACTCAAGACACTGCTACTGAACTGCTACTGTCACACTGTATATAACCAAGGCAACCTGGATTTTCAACCAAAAAATACAGCTGTGAAACCACATATAAATATAACACTGAAGATAATCAACATTTACAATTCCTACTTAATTATCTACTTTTCCATAGACCTTAAGTCCTACTCTAAGGCAGTCTGAATCACAAAGCGAGAGTTGTTTGTTGTCTTCCTCTTTCACTTTGCTTTTGTTTTATAATTTTTCGTCCCTGCAAGTTTCTCAAATCTTTCTCTAAAGATGGTACCTTTCAGATGTGCAGTTTCAAAGCTAATAGAAGTTCATTCCATAGCTGCTGGAGCTGGTCTGGCATTTTACAGGGCCCATAAAACAGAGTCACTAGAATTACAGTGGGGGTCATATAAAGCACAAGGATACCTGCTGTGTAAAACTCCCTCTGACCATATGGAGCCTGGATGCTTCTGGAAGCATGCTTCCAAGCCATAGCAAGCAGGACACACCTCCAGTGAAATACAGCTTTAAAACACATGCAATTAGGTAGGACACACAGACTAGCAACTCAGAAAACTCAAAGGAAAAAATACTTTCCCTCAGGAGGTTTTTTGTTTGTACTACATAAAAACAGATATCCCGACCAAGGGAAAGCTCTGGTGCACTTCTGTGCCAATGCCACTGTTAAGAGGGAGAGATAAGCACTGATTATCATCAGACCATTTGAGATCCTTCCACAAAAATAGTCAGAAAAGGCTGGCCTTGATACAGGCCATTAGTCTCATTAGTCTCAGGCAAAACACAACAGAAAAAGAACTTGTGAGAAGGAAAGCAAAAGGAGGAGTAAAAGGGGAGGAAATTACATACTGACTTTCTTTACGTCTGGTTCTGACCAAAATAAGGAACTTCCCTTCACTACCATTCTCTTTAAGTGCTCAGCTTCAGTGAGCATCCACATTCAGACTGAAAAATTCTCTTTCACTAAACATCTGGATCATGGAAGCTCGAGCTTTGTATTTGTATTGTTCTTATGTTCTGCAATTTTTATGTAATTTTAAATAATCCATAACACTCAAATATATTCAACACTTTAAAGAAATCTATTAGGTTCAATCTTAACGAAAAATGTTCCCATGCCACATTCATTCTGGAATAATCTGTAAAACAGATTTGAAAGTTTTGCAGGTTTTTATGATGCCTGCATGCAATAAAACTAGAAAACTTTTCAAAAACAAACAAACAAAAAATATGATTTCATTATCCAACTCCACATGAGTGAAACATTGAAATTCTAATTTATTTCAATATCTTTTAAGGTATTTGCAGGGAAAGAATGATTTTGATATATTTAAAATCTAAAAGAAGACCTTTCCCATTCCTGAAAAGTCACATCAGAAACAATGAAAAAGCCAATATGAACCAGAGCAAAAAAATTTTGTGTTCTCTAAGTAGAATTAAAAGTACATGAATGATTCCCAGTAATTTCATTACTAATGAATATGTTCTCCATTAATATTGGAAAGACATGCCCTTCTGCCACTTAAATGGTTCTGAATAATTTTCAGTTATGATGCCATTATGTTTTACTCTCTAATATGTAGCCCAGAACATGACTTCTGCTCAATTAGAAACCTTAGAATTATGAATAGACCAAAATGCTACAGGGTTCATGAAATTTGAATGAAGGCAGTTAATTCTTACTCTAGAGCTTACCACAGTTAAAAGATGTAATAAGGGGGAAAAAAATAACCCAACACTTCAAATTAAAACGCAGCTGTAGAAACAGCCAGCTCATTTAAAGCCACTATTCCACACAAAATCCTGTAAACTGCAGAAATGTACTATCTTCCTTAAGTGTATAGCAGATCAATTAATTAGCATTCAAAATGATTTCTGATTTTTAGAGAATGTACCTTTGGAAGCTTCAAATACTTACTGTACATGATTGCAAATTCAGGATTACAAGCTCATGACAGTGATTTTGAATGTGTTTCAATGCTTCATCTTCTAACTGCATTTAGAAATTAAATTGGACATAGGAAATGAAACAAGAAATTAAAAGCACAGCAAAGCAGCCCAAAAAATGTACACATCTTGCAATACTGAACAAAATACTATAACAAAAAGGACATTTTTTAATTCATGGAGATTTCAAAAACCCAAAATAAAATTTTATTCCTAAAGGATCACCCAAGCAATTATGTACCTGTGTGCAACCTCTAAGAAATAGAGCTTTTAGTCCACTACACCCTTTCACCAGTGCTTCAATACCATCCTTCGTAATCTGATCACACCAGGAAAGATTCAAATGTTCCAGATTTCTGCAACCCTCACTGGGAGAATTAAAAAAATACATAAAGTTAAATCCAGCCTTCAAATAGTCATAACAGTGGGAAACCCAAATTAAACACACTGTTAGAAATTAATGATAGCCAGCGGACTGTGCCAGGCCTCCACAGAAAAGTCATGAGAAAAGACCACACACAAGCACCACAGTCTACACCCCAGAAGTCTCAGATATAGAATACAGCTCATGCTGATTCACAGTATAAAGGTTCAGCACCAATTTTTTAACTTTATTAAATGCTGAACAGCTCTTAAAACACTTTTCTTTAACACAGAACACTGAATCTTCTTACCTTAAGCCTTTTAAAGAACTGTTTGTGATGGCTACGCAGGATGTCAGATCCAGATGTTTCAGCTTGGAACAGAATCTGCTAAGACTGTAACACGTGCTGCAAAACAGCAGGCACACTAAAAATACCTTCAGCTACTTCTTCTTCCAAATTTTCCCATCAACCAAAAAACCTCTTTGACTTACCTGTCCGTGATTTTTGTGCACCCATTCAGATTTAAGTGTTCGATGTTTCTGCAGTTCTGTGCAAAGGTCCTAAAACAGCAACAAAAAGCTGAATTAATATAATGTCCCAGATGCAAGGCAGTCGCTAGAGCGTGCTCTGTCCCATACCTCCTCCCACTTTGGTCAAAAAGCCTGATCTTCAAGCCACAGAGTAATTGCAAAGTATGCTTCAAATACATTTGTCTCAATGGTTGCTTCTTCCTTTTCCTACTGCAAGTTTCTGGTCTTAGGAAAGTGCTGTTTCCCTCTCAAACACCACTTGGGCAAGGTCATATATAAGCCAGAACTTACTTCAAATACCATAACAAAAAACTCAAAGGGCATAAACAGAAAGCTTCAAGTGTTACATCAGTTAAACATTAGGCTTCTGGGAAGAGTTTTTGCACATCTTATAACTGAAGCCTTTGCAAGTCTTAATAAGGAGCTGGCTCCCACAGCAAATGGAAAGGGACACACCTGGTGCAATAGCAAAGTGTGACCTAAGTCTATTGAACTACCAGTGGAAAGCCCTGTAGGCTGCAAATTCCTTCTTTATTATTTTAAAAATTAAAAAGCATTAGTGTGCACTACTGAGTATGAACTTTAAGGGTGACTGGAGCTATTGAGAGCCTGTATATATAATTATACTAATTAGCCTAAAGAAATACATAAATTTTCTTTTCATCTGTGCAAAGTAATATTTACAGCTACATTGCATTTCAGAACTCTGCTTTTATGCCCACGTTTCCTTCAGCTACATGGATTTTATTGGCAGGAGGAAAGACACAAAAACAGTTTTGTCTGGAGGCTTGCCCTGGTTAACAGATCTGACTACACACTCAGCTGGTAAAAATTTCTGGCTCTCCTGCATGGATTGAAGACAATGGAAAAAAACCCCAGCAAGCAGTTATACTGGCGAGAGTTTCCACTTGAATACTTAAAACAGCTATTCCAAAATTCATATACTGGAGGGAGATTTACAATCAAGACACTCTTCAAATCACTTGGAAAGACGTTACACTTTGGAGGAACAGCAAACTGCCTCTGCGATTCAAGCATGGGGCATGTTCTGACAGACCTGCCACAAGCAGTCAGTGCTTACATGGCCAATACCTACATCAGTAATTGGCTATTTTACTCAAAAGTTGATGTAGAAGAAAACAAATAGAGAAATTAGTATCACCCAGAAAACTAATTGATCTGGAAACAACACAAATAGCCTTATAGGAAAAATCACTTTCAGAACAAGTATCTGAAAATTAATGCTGCATGAATTTACTCTAGAGACAAAAGTTAATGAATTGACTTACCTATAAATTTTAGAAATTGCTAAAGGTCACAGGACACTAGCTTAATGCCCACTGATAACAAAATATTTGTTCATATATTTTCCACCTGAGAATAGCCACACTACATGAGACTGAACACCATCCAGCCCAGGCTCCAGGGAGAGAGGAGGAAAGCATAACTGCAAAAAGCCAGACCCCAAGCCTTCCTCCAAATGTTCTTTGAGCCCTAAAGCACTTGTGGTGCCCCACCTTCAGCTGGAGGTAGGATCTTTGGGTTTCAGCACTCACAGAAATATCCACAGGAACCTGGCTAAACAGTTTGCTTTGGAAAAACTTATATGGATTCAAACATTCTTCTGGGAACATACTGCAAAGTTCAGTTTATATACTGTGTCAAAGAAGGGTCACTGTCCTCGCTAGAGCCTCCCAAAATGTCCTTGTTGCCTGCTGTTCTTATTTAGACCAAGGAAAGAATTCCAGATCTTTCCTGATTTTGTAGGCACTCAATTGTTATCAGTCTTCATCCTTCCTCCTATTGCTAAGGTCACCTCTTGTCCAGACTAGATGATAAACAATAAAATGACCACTGATCTTGATACTCTGACTATTGAAGGAAGCTAGAGTGTATGTCTGAAAACATTTTAACCACTTGAAAATGGAGCAATATCAACACAATCCTAATGAAAGAAAAAGCCACGTTTCTGAAAAGCACAGCTTTCACTTCTTAGTTCACTTCTAGAAAATAACAGAAGCTGTATTTTGATCTCAAACTGATGTCTCATTTAGTCAATATTAAGGTATTTAATACTTACCTAACTATCCCATTTTGGTCATCAGTCAGGACTCAGAAACACAAACACACATAACAGTAATCTAATTGCATTTGGTACACACATTAGGAAACAAGTGATGTCTCCATCAAGGATTTTACTTACTTTAAAGAGGAGTCGCCAACACCAAGACATCCTCTCAGACTAAGCTGTCTCAGGAACCCACCACACCTTTTTGATATATTTTCCACAACACGACCCTTAAACCAAACAAAAGGAAGACTTAGCCAAGTTTTATTCTGACACAATATTCTAACCAAATTAAAAATCCCAGGATTTAAGAGTAGTCCCAGCTACACCCCACTATACTAAAAACTGTAACTCTTTGAATTTCTTTTTCTGCTTTAAGAAAGAACTTTAAGAAAGATTCTGTTCAGAATCTCCACTCACACTCGGGTACGATTCAATTCAATCTTTAATTCTCTCTTCCTTTTTTTATTTGATCACACACAGCTCAACTTTTGGTCACAGCAGACCCTACCCATTAAGACTACTAAAATGATCTTCAAGTTTTGTCAGGTATGTGTGGGAACTGCCCCAGAGGTGGAATGGGAGGCTTGGCCACTCCTCAAGGGTCTCAGTCACTCTAACAACACCTAAGCTGAAATTGCCCACAGAGACCTGCTTAGGCCAGTACGTCACGACAGCCTCCAGTAAGTCCCTGTTTTACAGCTCCTGCCATAGGGATGCTTGCAACTGAAAGGTGCCAAACACGTTGGTGGGAGCAGCAACAACAGGACTAATACCCAACAGCACTGTGCATTTTTTCCTCTCCCTTTATTTTTTGAAAGAAGAAATATGTATAGAATTACAGGTCAGTGGATTTTTTGTTGTCATGTTGTTACATTTTATTGTCTTCGTCTAATATTAATGTCCTGGCCATTACTATGGGAAAATATTTTCTTATCAGAGCTTGTTTCTTGGTCAATAAGTAACATTGCTTATCTTATCTCTCTGAAGAATTTACACCAAAAACAAACAAACTGAAAATCTTATATTTTTTTAAAGCTTTTCAATTAATCAGTATTATTTCTCAGCAAAGGCCAAATACCTTTACTCTAAGGATAAATTCTTCAATGAATAACATATAATGCAAATTCAATTTACATTGCAGAAAAAAGCCAAATCCTAAAGAATTATTCTTTAATTAAGAAATTAAAGAATCTAAGAATTAAGAAAATACAAACAAATAATGAGATAAGTTTTCCCAAACTCATTTATTTCTTTAATCACATAAAACCTCCCAAAAACCAGCATACTAAAGAAGACAACTTTAGTGCATTCAAATGCATTTAACTGTTTGAATAATTTGTAAGTAAAAAAAAACTAGTTTTTCAACCTGCCCCAGCTTACAATTGGTTCCACATACCAAGAAACCCTAAGGTACATTTAAATTCAAGATCGCACACTTCTGATATAAAATAAACACCTTTTATAGGATTGTCCCCCCACACTTTATTCTCTACTATGTGAAGTCTTAAATATAGAAAATTTCACAAAACCTGATTTTTGATCCTTTGATATCCTCATATCAAGTACTGACTGAAAAATCACCAAACAGCACAACGTCCAACTGAGCACAAAATTGTCAAATACAGTTGGGAGCTTTTACCTGTCCTAAATTCACAGACAAATAAATACATTACTAAAACAGCTAAACAGAGTTCTTAGACACTAAATGCGAAACTATTTTGTTGAAGAACTGATTTGTGAAATAATTTCTTGTTGAACACACTTTTATGAGTAAATTTAAGGGTTATGTATTAGAAATGTACTTATATATACTATACTGAAGTAACTGAATTGCTCCAAACCACAATAGCTTTTTATAGCAAAAGAAGATCATAACTTAGTTTTGCTCCTTCTCCTGAATCCCATGCTACAAATATCTCAGCATCTCAGAGGGCAACACCACTAAGTAAAATATATGACAAAAACATTGAAAACTTGAAAACACAATACTGTTTTTCTAAATACTAAAATTATTGCAAACACAGAAAAGGCCTATCAACAGGAAGGACTGCAGACCTGTGGGGTTTTACTTTATTTCTTAGCAAATGAGGAACACAAGATTTTTAAAGGCAACTGAAGACATGACATTAAAACTCCAAGTCTTCTTTGACACATTTATATTGAGGCAGATGCCAAAAATCTTTCTCCTACCTCTGAAAGATCCTCTTGTTTAAGATAATAGAGCACAGGAGTTGGCAATACAGTTTTAAAAGACCAGTTAAAAAAATTTACCCTCTATGTTACTGTAAAGCTTTAGGAACAGTTTGTACCATGGTTAGCACAATATAGCAAATGAAACACATCTGGATTTTATTCATGCAACTAAGAAGCTAAAACATAAAATACAGAAGCAAATCTATTATTGTAGTCTATGTTTAATTTGTATCAAACAACAAATAATAAACCGGTTCAGACTGAATCAAGGAATTGTTGTTCCCCACTGATTTTTTTCTTCATTTTCAGATGTCATATTTTATTTTGTTATGCACATCTATGATAGCATTAATGCAGACATGTTTTTCTTACAGAAGACAAGTCTGCCCTAAAACCTTTCATTATACACTGGAAAGGACTTCACATGTATCTGCATTTCACACAAGGTTCAAACTTTATGAAAGAAATGGTCATAAAATGGTAATCAGATACACACCAAGTCAAATCTAGGCAAGTCTGCAGTAAGAAAAGTTGTCCAGTATTTTAGTGCTTCAATCTGCAAATGCTATAGCCAAGTGTCCAGTGATCTTCCAGCACTAGATGGCCCCCTCATAGAGCGATTTGGGACCAGCAAAACTATCCTTTAGATCGTAAAAGTGATTCCAAGAATCTCATTCTATCCAGAGGCACTGTTTACACCTTTCTTTTCTGGAAAGGAGCAGGCTTGAATTTCTAGAGCCCTATATGTATTTGATATATGAAAATCATCTGATACACAGCTGGCAACCAAAACTGAAACATATATCCAGAAAAAAAAAAAAAGGCAAATACAGAGCTCTTTTTCATTTGCTCTTTCACAGCACTATTTTCACAAAGTTAGTCTTTAAAACGTGTGAAAACAAGCATAGTATGTGGGGCACTCAAAATGGGCTATGCTCTTAAACATCTCCATAGGAATGAAAAATACCCTGAAAATGAAAGAAACACTAACCTCTATATCCGTTTGGAAGTTAAAGAGGTCTATTCTTTGCCAATTGCTTCCATCCAGAGCTAAAACATTCCATGCCTACAGAAAACAAATACAGTATATTTATTACCTCCACTGCCCACTCTCTTAATTTTCTTCTCAGTAACACAAATATTACAAACTTGACAATTTCAGGCAACATTTAAAAAAAACCTGTAGATATTAGTATTAATATGGTATGAAGTAGCTAAAAACATAGAATTTGCAGAAATTAATCTGAAATCTCCTAAATGGATTACACTTCAAAGGTTAACTTGTGGCTACAAAACATACAGGAAACCAAGATATTAAATGTGAAGCACATACACAGAAAGATTTAACCCGCCATTCCTAAAAAGCTTTTGTAAAATTTTCTAATTAGTTACTTTTGCTAGATCTAAATGGAAAAAAAAGTAGCTGCAGATGAGATTCCTTTCAATAAAACCACAGTTCCTCAACCTCACTAGTTACTATCCTGAGAAAACAGAAGCCTTTCGGAAAACTGCTGACTTTCCACTATTAGGACCAGGCCTTTCCTTTACATGTGCTAAGTTACATGTACATGCTTGAGAGCTTGTCCTTCACTGTCGAAGCAATAGTTGTTCAAAGCAAAGCAAAACTAAAAAGCCAGAGAAACACAGGTATATGCAGAAAATGAGATAAAAAAAGAATACCACATCCAACTGACCATAGTTTTCAGCGTAAGATACAACTTATTCAATCACTTTGATTTTCTTATGCAGTTTTGTAGGTTTTAGATGAAACCTGATGTTACCTGACTCACAAGACTTACTGAAGTTGCAGGACAGGGTGATATGGGTAACGAATGAAATAATTACACACTTACATACATTAAAATAAACAACCAACCAATTAAATCCCAAACCAAACCCAACTGTAAGAGAAGGTAGGAAAATATGAAATTAGGTTCATTCATGTTGTATAATAATATAGTTCATTGTACACAGCTGATGTAGAAACGGAGTATTATTCATTTTATTTCAAGGAAAAAAATTAAGACAAGCTAAACATAAAAACTTACTTAGCATGCCTTCGCTAACATCTTGTGTATGCCTTTTTCCTCCACTAGCAGTCCATTTACTTAACATCCATCTGGTTTTGTACTTGGCAAGAAAATTATGGATGTACTTAGACACACAGTGCACATTAAACAAACTATGTGGAATTTTAAGCAGCAATTACACCTGAAAAATAGTGTTATACAGCTACATGCTTTATAAAAAGCAAATGCCATCATGCCAAACGGGGCTTAATCCCTTCTCCAGATACAGAGCATACACAACTGGATATCTTTTCCACAGCCTTTAGACAGAACTCTGTACACAGCAACTATCTACATGTAGCATGTAGCCCATATCTACATGCAAAACTGGGACCACTGTTCACTTGCTTTAATAAACTAAGAGACTGACAAAACTTTTTTTTAACAGGAAGCAGATTGCAATGAATCCTATGATTTGCATGTAATTAAGAGAACAGCATAGGGAAAAACCAAAAAACCCCAAGAGAAATACATACCTTGGAAACTTGTGCACAGCGACACAAAGTAACTATATCCAAGAAAGAAAATATTCTAGAAAGAAAGGAAAACAACTACAATTAAAATGTTTAATTATAAATTCCAACTACTGTATGAATTCATGTTTCTGTAGTTCTATGGAAAGACACCAGTTACACAAGAAACAGGTTAAGTGTTTTACCAAATTATTTTTGATTATCGAGATGTACAGAATAATATCATAGCTATCATCTAAAGACAGTCAACACCAACATATGAGAACATATGAGAACCCAGCAGGTGCTGCTTCTGAAAATCTATTTTCTGTTCCCTCTCCATACTATAATAAATAATTTTTTCTTCTTAATTCAGAGAAACTAGCTTATATTCCTTTAATTATGCTACAATTAAAGAAAGAACTTACACGAATACTGATGAAGATTTCAGAGGCTGGTGAAGAGTAAGAAATAGATAACACATAAATAAATCCAAGTTCAAGAATCTAAGTATTAATACAAGGGACAATGACCCAAATTTCTGAAAGGGTTTCACAGTGACTACCAAGTCTAACATAGTATCTTCTTTAAAAATTTACTCTACAAAAAAAAAAAAACAAACACAAAACTACAGCTGAAAATTCAGATTTACTATTGTGATCATGGAACAAATTTCTCAGGGTTGTCAACTCTTAATAGTTTACAGAAATACATTTTTCGCTGTCAAAATGAATTTTGCTAAATACCATTTCCAAACACCAATGAAACTGGTTCAGAGAATGTTGTCAGTGAAAAAGAAATCATTAGCTTAAGCATAAACTATAGATCCTATTAAAAATAATTTTCTATTACAGAGAATGAAAGCTATGAAATATATGACAGATGTTCCTGTAATTCACTGATAAACTACTATCTGATTGCCAAGGAACTCTTTCAGTCATCAAAACCATGAACAGTAATAAGAAAAATTTCATATTATTGTTAAATGTTAACATTGAGGAGCAAACAACTGGTTGATGAGATGTTGAACTTAATCACGTAACATTCTGGTTACTGTTTTTCAAATGAAATATGGAAGCTAGAGCTCAAAATGGATGCCTACATCTTAAGCACTGTTTTAGCTGTGGTAAGAGTAAAAAATACAATGAAAGTATTTCTTAAACATAACAACCTTCTGGACATTAATTATGATCACTTCAGGTAGCAGTCTTCCAATATTTGATTTGCCACTGGGAAATTTTTTTCTTCTCTTTTTTACCATAGAGTAAGGCAGTTTCTCAAAAAAACTAATAGCCAAGCAAACAGAAGGAAAGATGTTTTCAGAAGTTATGAAACAGTTTATAAAATCCTGTCAGTAGCATTTATTTTGATAGCATCTATTTTGACATTTGAACATCCTTTCCGAGGCCTGTCCACTTTAGGAAACTTAGCGGCATTGAATGCACAAAGTACACAATGTGCTCAGAAAATCGCTGGACTGTTCAGATAAACACTGAAAAGTGTTCTCTCTCTTTTAAGAGCAGCATAAATACCAGCAACTAACCAGAAACCCTCTTCTTACATCACCTTTCTCCCCACCTTGAGGGAAATGTCAGCAGATGAGGGTGTGGAGATTACACGAGAGAGAGCTGTAAAAGCTTCCTGGCTTGTAGAAGCTTCCTCATAGAACCACTGTGAGAGTGGAACCTGAGGGTTATCTCAGATTTACAGAAGCGCAAAAGACAGATTTCCATGTTATTTGTACAATGAAAAACTTGTGACACAATACTCTTGCCTAAATAAGAACGTGACATGCTTTAGAAGTGAGGTATCCAGTTCCACCAAAATAAGAAAGAACAGAAGAAACTGTAAGATGTTGTGGAAAGGGTATTTTATACACCCCTACCACTCTTGAGTTGTCTGGCAGTCTGTCTTCATGTTTCATTGTTTACTGCTGTTAAGAGATTAATGCTGATGCAGGATTTCTGCTAAAAAAAAAAAGTTTAACTAAAACCAAATAGAGAGCAGATGTATTTATTTTTGCTTCATTCTGTATGAAGTGACTTTTCAAAAAGTTAAAAACTGAAAGTGGTTATTCCATATTAAGAGATGAAATATTTTAGCAAGTGTAAACATTTGTGATGCTTTTAGTGGTTTTTTTTTGTTCTAGAGAAGAACCTTTCCTGCAAGGCAGCCCAAGCTGTCCCCATCAAAACAGATAACAACATTAAGACGCATTATCAGCCATCAAAAGCACAATTATTACCCTTCACTTAAACAGCAAGAGATGCCAGTAAATACCTTTATAATTCCAAAGAGGCATTTTGCACATGTGCTTGAAAACACTTTTTTTCCATGATTTTCTATTTATTTACCCTCTATAATACAGTCTTTCATGTGTACCACTAATACACTTGCTTCTCTCCTTGCAGTCCCACAGAATTACTAGCAAATCCTTACCAGTCAGGAAAACTGGTCTAACAATGCACAAGACCCTGAGGTTTAAAGTAATTTCAAGTCTTTAAAAGACTTCAGAGTCTTTAAAGACTTTAAATACAACCAACAAAATGAGATGGAAACACTGACACTGTCAGTCATCTGTCAGCGTCAGACAGTGACATTGTCTGGCATTTGGGTGAAGGACCATCAGCAGGCACTTGCCACTTTAAAAAGTGGAACAAACTACCAAGCAGGGCAGCTGCTGGTTGTATAGCACTTCTGTCCTCTATGACCACAGCTACACAGGTGGAAGCAGCCAGCAGCAGGATACATTTCCACTTCAGTCTTTGGCATGTATTAATACAAGGAAAATACACTTTCCAACACTTGGAGCCCTTCAAGCCTTTTCATCCCTAGGCACACACCACTCTGGACACGTGCCTCATGAGTTTGGCCTTGTAGACCTTTCAATGTTAACAGTCCCTGCAGCACACGTGAGCTTCATGCCAAAGGCACAAAGAGTTGTACAAGCTCAAAGTTCCTCAACTCCCTCATGGCAAACTAGCATTTGGCTAAAGCCTAACTTACAGAAAAGGATCTATTCTTTATTTGAAAGCCTTCAAGACATGGAAAATCATCACCTTCTCTGGTAGTTTGTTCCACTAGTTAATCACTCTGTCAAAATGTTTCCCTTATTTCCAAGGTGAATGTCTGACTTCCAGCTCTGTGCTGTTTTCTACATTTCTCCACCAAATTAAAGAATGCTTTAGCAGTTCATACTCTATACTCACAGAGTTTAAAAGCCACTTATCATGTCATCTTTAATTCCTACTTTAACAGTTGTTTTACTTCAGTTCTTTAAATCTCCTTTCCTCTGCCCATTATTTTTTCAGCACGTTTCTTCAAATGTAGATATCAGAAGCATGTGTAGCATTAAAAAATTTATTAGTATCAACAAAGCTGTACACAGACATGAAGTATGATTTCATTACCCCCATTTCCAAAGCCATTTCAGGCCATTGTAACAGCCTTTTTGACACAGCATCAGACAAGAATCTTACAGAATCTCACCCATTTCACCATCACATCCTGCTCTGGGAGTACACAGCCCAACTGACAGCTCTTTCTGTAGCACTCCTTACTCCTGCATATCTATCCAAGTAAAATTAATCTATAAAATTAATCTTGTTTGAACATACACGATTTATCACGTTATTAATGAAATTCCTTAGGAGTGCCATGTCTTCATAAGGATTAACCATGACAGTTCTTTTGCGTCATCTATAACTTAATCCACTTAACATGCACTGATAAACTGGACACACATTGTTCACTTTTAAAATTAAAACACCAAATGCTTGAAGTCAAATGCATAAGTAGAAAAATGTAATTTTGGATGGTAAAGCCAACCAAATTTTTAATTTCAAATAATGATATTGTCCAGTGACGTATTTTCCAAAAAACCAAAATTGTCACATTCCTCTCGCTCAATTTTTAATCAAACAATTCTATGGTGAATTTTTCCACTGCATACTGAATAGGAGGCTGAGATTTCTGGTCACCTCTCTCTTGCCTGCTTAAACGGGCTGCAGTTAGGATTCATATTCTTCTAGTCTGGAATTTGCTTGATAATGAAGACTCACCAAAACTCAGCATAAGAGGGCCACAGACCTTCTATGTCACTTTTTTGAGACATTTTCACCACAATTTATATGGTTCTGCCAAAAAGAAGTCTTTATCTATAGTCTCCAGCATCTTCCCATGTATTTCCACATGTGCTTCATTATTCCCTTGTGCCATAAACAGACTGTCCAATGTCTTTCCAAACAGAGGCGGCTGACTCCTAACATTGTTTCCTTCCCTAAGGAGTAACAGAAAGAAACAGCTATTTCTCAAAACCCCAATACTGTACAGCGTACCTCCTACAGAGGGAGAAATCAAATTCTGCAAGAGTTAAACTGCTTCTCTCTTGCTTTTGTAAGGCCCTTCCACATTTGATCACATGAAGAATAAGCTTTTGAAGCAATACCCCAGCAATTACTCATTGTAGGTATTTTGATACAATGCTGTAAGGATTGATAAAAAGTGGGTAACAAGATGCATGCAGTGAACTTTACTTCCTAGATATTCTAGCCCTACCTTCAGAATTTCGTATGACAGAAACACCTGGCAATTTCTAAAAAGCTTCACCAAAAACCTAATATATGGGTTTGTTTATAACTGACTTGTGAATGGAATTCCACATCAGAATTTTTGGTTTTCATGCTGTTTAAATTTACAGTGGCTTTGCATGCAAGGATGATAACAAACTTTATCAAAATGAAAACCAAAGTAATAAGGATGAGAAATGCCTCACTGAAGACAGCACATCAACTATATAACCTGCTTAGAAGGCCCTTTTAACTTTACCACACTGTCCAGTTGTTACAAAACATGCACACAACTAATCTGTTATGTCTTCCCCATTTTAGACTATGGATCTCTTACTGATTTGTACAATTCCTTGCATAGCATATCTGTTCGCGTTAAAGTCCTTCACATGCAATACAGAAGAGTAAAGCCTACATGCATGGAAAAGTATCAGGGAGACAAAGTACAGCTTTCACAGCAGTTTTTTCTCAGCATTTTCTCCACGCATGCCCAAGCAACAGGGGAAATAGGCATCAGACACTCTCAGTTCACTCTTTGTGAACACTAATTGTGTCTGAACACACAGAGTGGCAAAGTCTGATAACCACCATAGAAACTGTTGTGTATTTCTCCTAAAATGTCATACTCAGTAGATACAAACCATATTTACAATTCTTTATACATGGAAGGTTTCTCTTCACATTCTGTCCTCCATTTTACTGAACACCCTACTGAGGTATGAGGCACCTCATGATTAAGTGTAGTCCAGCAATGCGTACAAACACTAGAATAAAAATATGCAGGCTAGAAAACATACAGATAAGATAAATAACTCATAGCCTTAATCCAGAAAAGCAGAATCTTTAATAAATATTAGATTAAATAAATAAACTTATATCTATATGATTAAATTAACAGTATTAATGCTGGTACACTTCTGAACTTCACCAACTTTGCAGCTAAATCCTCTAATACCTTGTTAAATAAAACCACAAAATAACACTTATCCTGGAAAGATCGATAGTGAGGCATATTTAAATCTTAAGGAATTTGACTATTTTCTGTCAAAAAACAAGCATCTTTTCTGTCAGGACTGTTTCAATAGCAAAAGGCAGAGGAACACCAATTGGTTCACAAATGCTACACATCCATTGACTCATCTAATGCTTGACCTTCCAGGTCAATTATAAAAACAAACCCCTTTTCACTGCAGATGAGTTATTTTGTAAAGCACTTAAACTAGAAACTCTGTTACATGCTCCAAAACTTTCCAGTAATTTAACCCTGCAGTTTCCACCCGTAAACAACTCACGTCTTTCTCAGCTGATCTCCACAGAAAGTCTTTCAGCAACAAATGCAGCACCAAAAAGCACTTCTTTACAAGCCAAACCTCCTTTTCTTTCACCAAGGTACTCATTACTACAGAACATTGACATAAGTGCTGGCAATTGCAAAATACTAGGCTGACTACAGGATGTTTGACATCTATTTTCCACTGAAACAGAAAGCAGCTTTGCTGGATTCATTTTAGAGAGGACAGCATCTAACCTTTTATGCTCTATATGTTACTTGCAAGACAAGTGGATCCTATTACTCATTCTTTGAAAATGAGTTTTATTTATTTGTAAAGTATGACCACGTATAACAACACAACAGCAGCCTTTTCAGATACTCTCAGTATCTGAAACAAAATGCCCAATGACAAATTCAAAAAGGGCCAATTCTGTTTAATTTTCCAGCCACAGCTAGTCTATAATTTTTTATTACAGATTTTATTATTATGAAGTGATTTTATGAAGTACAAATTTGGCAACTATGACACATCTTACTAAATAAAAGCAGTTAGCATAATGATTAGTTCAGAGTGGTTTAAATTGCAGCCCACAGTCCTAATCCAACCTGCTGGCCATTCCAATTATTTTACAGTCTATTTTTTTGCATGAGTGAAGGGATTATAATCTGGGCACCAAACAGCCAAAAATCCACTACACCCACGCTGCACATTAGTGGCTAGTAGAGAAGTGGATAAATAACATGATGCACTGGTGACATACAGCGTAGGGACACTCTATAAAACAAGATCATTACTGTCACAGATGTTATGTGCTTTGGTTAGTTGCTGGAGTAGGATTCAGTAGACTTGATCCAACCTGTAGCTCTGCTACTGGCCTGGAGGATGATCTTGAGCAAAAGACTTCTCTTTCTGATGTCTGTCTTTGCATCATGAAAACACAGATGTTCACCTCTTCTGTAAATACTTCATTAATTACAGTCCAAAAAAGTCTAAATATTTTTATGTACGGTTTTCTATTTAAAGTGTCTAGCACCAATATTTAAGAAATATTTTTTTCTTTTTAAAAAGTAAGAGTATCTTTTGACTGTCTTTTTGTTCTTTGATGGCACTTTTCACATGGAAATGAGGAAGAACATTTCCACCTCTGCCTCCCATAGCTCTATATAAAAAGCAGGCTTCATTATATCACTAATACTTCTGAACATTTAGTTCTGATAATGAACAAATTAAAAGACTGAGTTTAAATAAACTCCAGTTTCAAGGTAAATAAAGCCCTAAATCAAATTAAGTCTTCATTAAATATGAGATTCCAAAGACAGCTTTAGTAGCAAATAAAAGAAAAACAAAATGAAACAAAATAAATGGTAAAGTACAATTCCAAAGGTTGTGTTAGTCTTTGCTATATTCCTTTTAGCAGTTACTCCTCCTTCAAATGCTTATTTACTTTTGTTTGTTCCAGTGTGACTAATCCTTTATCACAAGCATGTTCTTACTGAGAGGTAATACCTGTAACTTGAACCAAGTAAAGGTAAAGCACTCAATTTATAAGGAAGACCTAAGCAGAATCATTAAATAAAATACTTGCTTTTCAAAATTCGCAAATTTTACTTAGCACCTTGACACAATAAAACCTCACTTCCATTTCCATATCTCCTCTTCCTCATTAATGCAGTATACAAAAGCACTAGCGTGCAATTTTTTGCATCTGTTTTTCAAGCCTCTCACTAACATTTTTAACGGAATTCCATCTGAAATATCACTGCCCAAAACATTCCATTTTGAGCTTACACTGGCACTTCTTTGTGAATAAAACCAAATCACTTAAAAATACTAAATAGAGGATGGCAGCTACCTACTCCAGTTTCAAACTGAATTGTTCATATAATCATTTGCAAATGTTTAGCATCTCATACAAAGAAGGCAGAAAATGCATACAAAGTGCCAACTGGTGAGGCAAAGAACTTAAAAATATAAACTTGCATCTGGAACTGATCTTGGTAAGAATTTCATAAGCAGACAAACAATGCATGCAGCAGAGTAAAAAAAAGGTCAACATGAAACTTTCTCCACATTCTGAAGGGGGTATACTGACCACCAAGCACTCATTCAGCCTTTAGTTTCCTCAGGCAGAGCCCAAGTTCTGTCCTGAATATAAGTCACTTGAAAATTTTAAAACCCTATCCCTCTTCAGAATAAAAGGAAATTTTTGTAAAAAAACAGATTAATGAGAAAATTGCAACTTACTGCATTGTCTGTGTGTATTTGAAGTTACATACATTACCTTGAAGTCTGAAGACACAGAGAAACCAAACAACTATACATTGTAACAATATAAATCATGTTATTAAAAAAATAGCATTGATAATGTGATGATATTTTTTAAATTGCTGCCAAAGCACATAAGGATTCTGAAAGAACCCTGTATATATTATATAGTCCTAAAATAATTATAATTCTGTTATTTTTCTAGCTAAAGATCAAAATATTTAACTAACTTCCAAAGGTTTTATCTTGTCTATGACCTGTGCCTTTGGCTCATTCAGATCAGTTACTCAGTTTAATTTCTGATCACTTTTTGGGAGGTAAGGGCCACTGGAAATGAATATATGACTCCACAGAAGTGAGTCAGGATTTGCTGTCATCTGTTGCATTGTTTCTGCTTGCTTCTCGTCAGTGTTAGTCTCCACATTTCTAGTTAGCAAACGTTTAAAGGACACTCACACCATATTGAATACCGTGAATTAGTGCTGCTCTGCACTAATTCTTTGGAGAGATGTATTTCAAGCATGTTAAATTAAAAGACAATGAAAATTACTTGTATGAGGCAATATTAAAATTTGCTTTACAAAACCCATAGATTTGCAAAAATATACAGAAAAGAAGTCTTACTTTCACAAGAAATATAATCCCTTCAATTTATACCCTGTATGAATAGTTTATATACTTGTATCAATTTGGGTTTTTCTAATTCTAAATAGTTTAACTGTAATTGTTTGGCAGACTACTATAGAGGACTTTGAAGACTTGCAAAACACTCTAAAATCAAAATAAAAGATTGCGTGTGCATTATAAAACTGAAATGTTTCCCTGAGACTGTCAAACACTAAACAGCAGTCTCAGCTATTCAGGGTGAAATATTTCCCTATTTAATTATACAGATCCTTGAAGTGGGGAAAACTAATCATGTCTGAGATGACAGACTTTTTTTCTTTCCCCTTCAAAACACATATATTGTTTTTCTGCTTACAAAATTCTTACCAACCAAGAACTGCTCCAGACAAAAGTTTTATATTTTTCAGTTCTTTGACTAACTAGTCAGTGCTCTGTATGCTAAGATACAGCAGCCAAACTTTACAGCAATTGTGGGCCATCCAAGTACCTCCAGGACATAGCTAAGAAATACCCACGGTATTATGACAATTTCTTATTGTAGCCATTGCTGTATTTCTCTTCTATTTCCCCCACAGCTAAGCACACAGATGGTAAAGCATCACTTCAAATATATCAAATACTATGTTTGACTTCACCAGTTTTAAGCTTACAGTAACTTTTTCTCTACAACAATGAACACTAAAAGCTCAGCAAAAAACAGCATGTAGTACTAAAAACAAAGAATAGAAACACAAAAACTTTATTATTCAACTCTCAAGCTGCATATTCTTGCCTACAAGAAGAGCTGCTGCTGGACCACCACTCCTAGGTTCCTCTCCTAATTTCAGTCCCAAAACTTTACTTATCCTCTTCTAAATCTGACTGACCACTCAAATTCTGGGACTGATAGCTAAGATCTACTCTTAAGTGCATGCACTCAGAAAGTACGGTTTACAACAGAACTCACAATAGTTTCTACATTTGTGGTACAATTTATGAAGTTGGTACTTTGTAGGCAGCAAGGAACTGAAAATTATTTAAGTGGCTGAAAGGGACAAACATCTCCGTTCCTTAAGCTTACCATTTTTGTAAAAAATCTTATGGTTTTCACAGTACAGAGCATTAGCAGGTAAAATACAAATGAACAAATGTTATCTATCTTTCTACATGCCAAAAGCACTGGCTGTATCTCCCTTTACAAAAGTATATTATTACTTTTTATCAAACCTCCCCCCCAAAAAAAACAGGACATTCTAACATTAATTACACAGACTTCATTTTTTTGGTTTCAATTTATTTTCAAATTCACACTGTAGTTGTAATAACCACCTCTCTGGGCAATCTGTTCCAGTGCATGGTCACCCACACAGTAAAGTTCTTCCTCATATTCAAGTGTAACTTCCTGTGCTTCACTTTATGCCCGCTGCTTCTTGTCCTATTGCTAGGCACCACTGAGAAGCACCTGGCTCCATCCTCTTGGCATCTTCCTTTCAGGAACAGATAGACATTGATGTGGGCTCCTCTCAGTCATCTCTTCTTGATGCTGAACAGGCCCAACTCCCTCAGCCTCTCTCTTAGGAAAGATGCCCCAAAAGACCTCCTTACTATCTCAGTGCATGATACTTTTCACTAAAACCATATAAACAAATTCTATTCAATTACATAAATGAGACACTTAGCATCAATAACAGTGAAAAGGACAGTAATTTCCACAAATATTGGGGAGTCCTTGAAAAGAAGTGCTTGCAGATCACGATTTTTAGCTAAGGAGGCAGCATCCTACACTGGCTTTTATCTTGTGGTTCACGTGTGGCATTGAGTTCAACAAAGCAAAAGGTATGAGAATTCCTGTTCAGGGCATCCTTCAGTGACTGTCTCTTTTAATCACATTTTCTAAACAGTTCTAAGAGTCTAATTACAGTCTGCCATCATCTCTTCTTGATGCTGACAAAAACGAAAAGCCTTTTAAAACTCAATTCCTTTAACAACAGTCTACTTTTTTAATACCATTGAGAGAGCATTGTGATAGTCACAATGCTTTTAGGAGCATTTTCTTTGCACACAAGATGCAAAATACCATTAAGACATTCTTCCACTTCAAATCAGACTGAAACAGTGACACACACACAAGCTGACCTAAACATGTCTTCAGTATTTTAAGAAAAAAATCAGCTCAATTTTAACAACATCATCACTAAAAACTCTAATTGCACCATCACAACCGAACATTTTTTTCTTTTTTTTTTTCTTTCACCTTAAGGATTAGTCTGTAACAAATCCTCTCTGTAGGTACAGAAGATGTTGCTGACCTGGTTGAGTTCCAGCTCTGCAGTGGCCATGTCCAACTAAGCAATAGCTCCACATTTGGCAGTTGGTTTATACTTTGCTTGAAATTAACTTTCAACCATATGAGAGCATGAAGACATCCACCAGTCATGGGCTGAACTTACTGATCTTGGTGTTCTAAGTCACTTTTGCAAAGATGATCTACTCACACACCAGCAAGCTGATAAAATTTATGAGTAACCCAATGACTACAGTGAGAAAGATCCCTCTGTTGGTTCTACCTTATACAATACAGACTGGCAGTAATGGAAATAGATAGAGCTTTTCACTGCAGTGACTTTTTTAGAAGCTCCAACATTGAATTTGTATTTTATTTTGTTACAATAAAGTTCATGGCACAAAGAGTGTGAACTACATTAAAGAATTAGGCTCTTCAGACAGATATAAAACACTGAGAGTGTGGAAGACCTGACTACTTAGCGCACCAAAGTTTTTTGGACATTTTATTTCACTTCTTTTTCTAACATGCAAGTCAAAAATCACAACTAAATTATATCTTCCATGGTACAGTATAACTTGAACACATTAAAACAAATCAAGGCAACGAGTTCAAGAATTCCAAGAACTAAATCAGGTGTGTTTTTTATTTATTTCAAGAGAATTTAAGAAAGAATGAATAGCACTTGACAGTCTGTAAGACACATAAGCAATGTACAATCCTCAGGTTTTTATTCCTTAAAGTGTTATGTAGAATTACCTTAACAGAAGTTCTTTGGGTAATTTTTTGTTAATAAGGGCTTCATCATTATTTGAGAAAACCTAGAAACAGAAAGAAAAAACACTATTTTAAAAACCAACAAGAAATACATCTTTAAAAGAGGCTATTCACTGTCTACTTAGGCGCTTAATTCTCTTAAATTACTGTTAGTATCAAGTTTTCAACATGTTAGTTGTCAATACTATCAAATTATTTCAATGTACAAAACAAAGCCAGACCCGCACATACCCTAGTGCTTTTCCCTAGTGCTAAGATTTAACCACACAAAAATTATGGACTTTCTTAACTTAATAATCAACTTAATAATCATGGAACAAGCACCATACATTGCACAAAGAAGTATTTTAAGCAGGAGTGAAACTTAAAGCAATAGCAAGACATGTATAAACACACGCTGGCTGCACAGTCCTAAAACTGTCCCATTATTAAAAAAAAAAAAAAAAACAACTGGACACTTTCCAGTTATTCAGGTCCCTCCTTTCACTGTCTACAGTGCAAATACTTTGGCCCAGGCATGTGAATATGGATAAAATATAACTATCTGCATGTTTAAAGAATTTAGTGCCACAAATAGGGCAGCAACTGCTAGATAAGCAAAGTAAGCACGTCAAGAAATGCTACAACAAAAACTGAAAATACCTCTCACCCATACTTCATATTATTAATACATATCCTAAGACAGGGGAAAAAACCAAAACAAAACAAAACAAACAAAAAAAAACCAAACAAAAAAAAAACCACAGAGAGACTAAAAGAAAACACCCAAGGAAAAAAGCAGGCAATACTAAGGTTATATAGTCAACAGCTAAATAGGAAGACTAAAACAAAGATGTTGACCAGATTTACAACTTAGTCTAAATATTTAGGTTTGAGAAATTTTATCAGCGGAACACAGCAGTAAACAAAACAGAAGGTGAAATGGAATTTAAGGAGCCATGGCAAAGACTGGAAGATGTCAAAGTCACAAGCAATCATTTCCTGTGTAAAGAGAAGAGCTTTAGGGAGCTCATTTGCTGTCCATAATACCAGAAAAAAAACAAGGAAGAAAGATCCAAAACAGATGAGTTTTCAGAACACTAAAAGGTAAACATGAAAATCACACAAAACATTAAAACAACTGGAAGAAATCTTCTCCCTTTATTAAGCATATGCTGTTCTTAACATCAGGGTATTATCCTTTGTTCATCCTACTATCCACACACATTGAATACTTGGAAACTATTTGCTTGCTTCTTGTTTAAAAAAAATGAAAAAAGAAAAAAGGTCCATAAAAGCAAAGAAAAAAAAAAGCCAAATATAAGTTTGGCTCTGTCTTCAAAAAGGAAGGGAGACAGCAAAAATTACACATCTGGGAATTCTGAAAATATCTCCCTTAAAAATACTGTAAGATTTGAAAACTTGAACCTCCTTCTGGCTGCTGCCAAGAACCATTTTTCTCTTCCAGTACATCCTAGACTGATTTCAAGTTTAGCTGCATACTACTGTTTCAATTTTGACAGAGATTTCTTCACCCACTACCTCTGTGCACAGCTATCCACACACCTAAAGACAATAAAGCTGTCAACTTTCAATAGGACTGACAAGTTTAATCAAGCTTCCTTTTCCAGCAACTGGAGCAGCACATTTATTTACAGACTGGGGACTACAGATATGCAAAGCACAAAACAACCATGAATATGTATTTCAATAGGACAATTCTAGCTCCTTCAGAAGAGAGGTGTTGGCTTTAAGCAGTTCCACATGGCTGACCACAGGCTCAGCTCTGCTCTGGCTGTTTTATATCCAATACCCATTACTGCTGATATTTTCAGCCTTTAGGCTGAAATATATAATGTACATCAATGACATTTTTAGAACTGGTTGACTGCTTCTGACTTTGACAACTCATAGGTTTATGAATTATCCACGTATGTGCCATTTTTATAGTATATGCTACTCGAAGTTTGCAGCTTGTGGCCTGAAAGCAATAGGATATATTGGGATTTCTTTTTTGAAGAACAGTCTGTATGCATAATTGTGTTTACAGCAGAACTCATTCAGAAAAAAGGGGCATATATGCCATCCTCATAGAAGTTAGGATCACTAAGGAGTCAAGTGAGGAAATATTCCTGTGCATTGCAGGTTAGGAACATAAATCACAAAAAAAAGGATGTCACCTCCATGAGAGCATGCAAAGTCCGTGGTAAAATAGACAAGTTAACTTAGATCTCATTAATTCTGGTTGAGAATCTGAACATTCAGTACCACACACCTAAAAATCCTCTTTTAACTTAAATTATTCCATAGCTGCAGATAAATCCTCAAAAGTTACATCATCTAGCAGACACATATATGCATAACCATATATTTTTAAATAAAGCTATTTTGCAGACTGCTACTAGTTTAAATGTGTGCTGTCACTTTGCCTACATAAAAAAAATCTCATTATCCTTTTTTTTACACCACAGATTCTCAAGTATACAGAAACATGGAGATAGATATAGAGATATATATATATATACACACACTCATATATATATATATATATATATATATATACACACACTCATTGTGTGAAAATAACACAGGATTTGAGTTAGTAATGTATGAGGTAAGTTAGTATTTGAGTTAGTAATGTATGAGTTAGTGTTTGAGTTAGTAATGTATGAGGTAAGTTGCTCTAAAGACCTGAGCATGCCTTATAGCTCTTCGTGTTAAACACTATTTCCAACAACTCATCAAAAGTGAATTTGCTACAAATCACAGCACAGTAGTAGGTATCGTCCCACTGAGACCAAGCTGAAAAGCTAAACCTACAACCAAACCAGCAACTCTTAGGAAAAAGGCTTATAATCTTTAAGAATATTCTGAAGTTAAAGTTGGATAGACAAACTATTTTGAATACATGACAGCTTATCTGGTCAATATGGTTCACTTAGGAATCCCAGGTAAAACTGGAAAAAACACAACTTTTACTACATACTATGAGAAGCGTGTGACTTGCCCAGCCACACAAAGTACCACACCTGCTACACCAGCCACAGATGAGGCCATATTCAAAGCTGTTTTCCCTCAAACAGTAACTTTTGTGTATTCTTGTATGCATTAGCAGCAGTTCTCATATAATAACATATAATTATTATGGAATAAACACATCTAGAAAAATGGAAGTGTCTCTATATAGTACTCTTCTACTCTGTGAAAGTTTATTAGCCTCTAGAGCCATATTGCATCTGCATCTCAGAAGAAGAGAAGGGCTGCTTTAAAGGCTCCTCAGTAAGTTTTCCCCCTAACAGAGAACAGACACAGGACAACTGGAGTAGTTATTTTCTAGATAAACATTTGTAACATGATTTCAAATGCATGTGAGCAGAGAAAGGAGACAGAAGGTGCAAACGACAATATATTCATTGTTCGAACAGTTTCTGATAATTTAAAGCTTCCATTAATGAAGCAAGAATCCTAGTACATTCATGTATTGTTCTTTTTATTTTTTACTTAATTTTTATTACATAACCTCTAGTTTTCTGTTTCTATTTATTAAAAAAAATCTACCAAAATATTCAGTTAAGGAAGTGTCTGAGCACTGTAATATATATTACAGTATTCTTGTCAAATAGGATTTTTTTTCTTTACTTACAGATCGTGCTGACAATGACATGCCCTCAGAACACAGTAATCCAAAATAAAAATTAAGAATACCCTGAACGTAGGAAGAATATGTCTCCTCTCTTTGCTTTTGTATTTGGTAGCAAGTTTGACTGCGTTAATGATAGGGTATTCAAACTCTACAAAAGAATAGTTTTAACTGTATAAACTCCCCAAATACAACAGACAAATCTGTGCACAAGGAAAAAGGACACGATTGAACATATGTAATAAATGTTACTCTAAAGCCAGTTTTAAAGTTCCTGTAAACACAATAAGAGTTACAGAAGATCTCTACACTCTAAAAGAATTGCAAGAACCAATAACACAAAACAAAATCCACAAGAGAAAACTCTAATTCCTTTTTACTTGAATCTTAAGCCATTTCTTACATTCCTTAACTGACCTCTCCTGGTAATATCTTCACTGTACTTTTGGAAGATTGGTTATTAGCTAAAAAAGGAGTATTTTCTTTAAAAATTGCCCGACACTTTCTTAAATTTCTTTAACAACTACATTTTAAAAAATCTCTTTATTATATAAACAAAGCACCTATTGTGTATATCTGTGAAACCCAGAAAGGATAATCTCCCAATATTAATTCCCTTTCCATATTAATATTAAACATATTAATTGCCACTAGTCCTAGAACATAATTTCTTGGTACATCACACTTAGCTTGCCACCACTGAAAGCAGCACATTAATCTCTTCTAGTTTAACAGCTAGTGATAAGGGTCTCCTGTTTTCACCAGAATTAATGAGATGAAATCTTTTCTGATAGAGGTATTTCAAGATCAAAATAAGGTTATACTACTAATTTTGGTGATAGTCCTTATATATTTTTTTAAGCAGGCAATTTCAGTTGTCATTCAGTCCTCTATTGAAGAGGACTATTTTCCTAACAGATGAAATAGTTCTGCTAGCAGCTGATCCATTATGGCTCAGTTCCACTGAGATATTTATGTATCTAATTTCCACTGAAATTAGAGTAGATAAGGACTTTCAACCTGTCAACTCCTCAAATCAAAAGTTATTAAAAACCTAGACTCTCAAAAATAGCCTTGCTTACTAGCATGCTAAAGGAATTATGGGCAAAAGTAGATTTGGGGAAGATGAAGTGTGAAAGACTCTAAAGAGCACCAGCAAAAGGCATATATACTGAAAACAAGGCTGAAGTATTTATCAGTTCAGGAAAAAAACCAACATTGCGTCATTTTTCACCAAAGGAGACAATATGCTGGAATTAAATCCATATATTTCCTTCCCTTCTATGGTTGACAGAGCACACATCTTATTTAAATTGTAAATACAGCCATATGTATAAAGTATCAAGTCTTTCAGGTTTTCACGGGCAAGAACAATTTTTATTAAGTATTATTCATGCAGTAATAGACATAGTAAAACCAAATTTTGAAGGAAAATCCTGAGAAAATAAAATTAAAGTTTTATTCAGTACCTTAATGTGCAGATTTTTGTTGCCCAACACAAAACCCAGCAGCTTGCCGCGTATCTCTCCTCCTCTATTGAGACACCGAATTGTGTCCTGTGCAATTTTCTTTCTACCATGGTATTGAAAGCACCTGGTGCTATAGTGGTAGGAAATCCACCAAATTGGCTTTGCTACCCAGAGCAGCTCACAAGCAAACTTGAGTAATGAATGACATCCTAAAAAGCTCTCTATTTAAATACACTACAAAAATGGAGGAGGAGGAAGAGGTTAAACAACCTTCCTTTACCGTAAATTTCAGATAATCCCATGTTACACTCTAGTGTAAGTGTACAAAATTCTCTAATGCTCAGGGAATTGCTGCTATCTAGGGCTTCCTCCAGAAATGTACAATCAATGCATCAGAGAGGCAGAATCATTTAACACCATACAAGTGGCAAAATGTATCCAGACAACAAAAGGAGCATTAGACAGGATATACATTGTCAACAGAACTGAAATAAGTGATACCGAAGACACAACAGCTGACAACACAGGACTGCTGTTAAACTAGGACCCATGGTAAAGATTTCTATATAATCAATAAAAATTATAACACACCAAAATGAACCTTGAAATGCAATCCCATCTTGAACCAAGCTTGTCTACATCAGAGACAGACTGGCAAAATCGTTTATTTCAACACACACACTGTCAGCCCTCCAGGCTCTCATTTCTGTGCTCCAGCTGTTCACCCTGCTCTGTCTCAGGTTATGTCTTTGTGCATTTTAAAATCCAACCTTCCTGGCCTGCTGTGGCTGTTAACATTTTCTTCTCTTTGGACACACATTACTATTACTATACTCATTAGAGCCCAGGGCATGGTCTTCAGTAGCCTTACAGCTTCCCCATTGCTGCCCGACACCCCCTGACATGTTGCACTGGTCTTTCCTTGGGGTATTTTCTCTTCTAACGCTGTGATGACAAATTGACTGAACAAAAGCAACACCTCATATCAAATACTTCTGTTCTTATTGTGCTGGTCATCTTAAAGAGTTAATGCTCACCTTCAGAGAAGATTAAATGCACCTGAGCACATCTCTCTGTTTTTCCTTAACGTTTTCCAGTGACCTAAAGCTGCTTATAAGGGCCATAGTGCTTTTAAAATTTCCTCAGAATAAGTGCTGTTTAACATAATAAAACCTTCCAGGCAGAAGTAGCTGGCCACACTGCCCACTTGGCTGCTTGATTCTCTTCCAGAAGAGCCACCATTCTTGTTTTGCCAGCACTGGTATTCATACCACGTCATTCACATTTTACTGGAGGGCATCAGCCTGGCTCTGCAAGGCCCTGTTCTTACTGGGTGACAGAACAAGGTCACTTGTGAACTTCAGAGCTGATGTCCGCAGCTGCACAACTCTACCTCGAGGCCTCTGGCTGTTCCAACTCAAGTGCCTCCCAGTGCAGAGCAGGACATACTTGGAGTTTGCCTTTCCTGCTGCCTCAAGCAAACCAGCCCATCCTCAGTTGCTCAAATACCTCTCATCAGCCTTTCCTGTGTGTTTTTCTGAAGGGCAGTCACCTATGGTCGACAACATATTTGGAAATCAGCACTCAAGCCTTTTAAAGAGTATGGCTTCATTCCTGCAAGCAGCCAGGGTATTAAGGTCTAACAGGTTAACCTGACCTGTTAGCTGAGATGCCCATACCCTAATGCAAGACTCAGCCTCTCCTACTAAGTCACCAAAGAGGCAGCAATTCTCTGACTCCAGTGTGATAGTTCCTATTTTTGCCTGTTAGAAAGGGGAAATCCAGTGGTTTGCAGAATTAGTGATGACTTAATTACTTGCAGGCCTAAAATTCAGTTGAAAGATAATATTTTATCAATACTTGCTACCATGTAACTGGTGTTTGGTAGCCTGCATGGCAGATAACATTATGTTCAATCCAATACCTCACTAAAAGAAAGAGGCATTACACTATTATTGTCAAAAAAGGTTTGCAAGCTCCGCTTTCTCTACGCTACTCTGAGATAGGAGCTGCATGGAAGACTAACCCTTCATTCAGGTGCACCTAGCTCACATTTGCCTTTCAAGGCATTGTGTTCTAACCACTACCAGAGATGGCAGAATGAACCCGAATCACACAGAAAAATAAACTACTCCTTACCTAATCTTCCATGACTAGAGACTACTTCAGATCAGGAAAGAAAAAGAAATAAAATAAAAACCCAACAACTACCATATCAACACTAAGAAATTTTTAAAAATTTAATTGTATACCCATATGTTCTTTAAACATATGCAGAGAGACAGCTGAAAAAACAGGTTTGACGAAGTTTTATCCTCATCACCTGTTAGTCATATACTGATTGGCAAATCTTTCCTTCAGTTTGCTTTCTCTTAAAAAAATGACTGAACATTTCCTTTTTCAAAGAAATGGTTACCCATTACTTGTCTTTTAAGATTACACTCTTCCAAACAGCATATGATGATTCATTTAGACATCATTCTTAATAAAACTAAATTAAAATAAAGCATTTAATTAGCAGTCCAATCTATAAAGTACTTTGAAGTGGAATATGGGGAAACCCATATCATCATCTTTATGGGCCTGGAAAGCAACAGACCCATTAATTAATGGGAGAATGGAAGAAAATTAAAATCAGAGGGATGAAGCAGTTGTTGCCTGTAACCCACCACAAGGGTACAAAGTAGCCCCTCACAACGTTGATTATACATCATACAGATTCTGTATTTCTTGACCAGGTAAATGACAAATCCCTCTTTGAGCATCAAGCAGAGTCTCAAACAGAATTTCCAAAAGCCTAAGTTTGAAAGACCTGAGGAAGGTTCTTTTCTTTGACCATTCTTTGACCAAGTAAATTTGAGACTCTAAGCAGAAATACTGGAGAAGATTCTAAGGTAGTTTCCACCACAACATCCACAATGACTGTGTGCTCAAATTACTAACTGTGTAATCACAAAAATAATCCAGCTGGTGTCACGCAGTTTTGTAGAATCATGCTATAAATACACATTCTCAAAGACATTCAGAACGTGATATGTTTCTGAACAAAATCAATGCAAGAGAAAAGTCAGTGTCCATTCATTTCAATGTAGCAGTATTTGCCAAGGGATAGCCATGTAGTTTCAGCCATACAAATTTAATCCACATCACAGATTAAGAGCCCTTAGGAGAACACGTATCAAAACTTTTCTGAATCCCCACTTCTGCATATAGCTGTTTTTACTGACATATGGCTAAGTTTTATTCCCAGTCTACAATATCAGCACACAAACTAACAGGCTGATGGCACGACAACAGAGACCTGAAATCCTCCTGGAGTGTCCACACGGAGATTCTTCTGCAAGTCTGTTTCCCCAGGAGTTTGCACCATTCTAATTTGAACTGACAGAGTCTTCCCTCCAGTCATGCAATCCCACATCCAGAAAGGTAATTCTTCTTATTGCACTTAGCTCAAACTGTAAATGAAATCACAGCTTAAATACTAACTGCACGGTTGAAGCAGTCAGAACCCTTGTTCTAGGCACCTGTGAAACAGAAATTTTGAGTACTAAACCTCCCCCTCCATAACTGCTCTTCAAAAACACATTTGAGACATAAAAGGTATGGGGTTTTTTACAAGAATGGCTCTATAGTTTCTACAAAGCCATTTCAAAGCAGTGCTTGATCGGCCTCATAAACACCATGCCAGAATGGAGGTTTTTCCTGGTACTGAGCATGAAATCTTTACTATGAGGGGCAAATCTTCTCTGCAAGGCAAATCTCCCTAGAAAATGAACAAGAAAAAAAATCTGCTTTGGGGCTACATATGCCATATATGTAGTGCATAATTAATAAAAGCTGCCATACATGTAATGCATTATTAATAAAAGCTTTCAATTGTAAGAGACAAAATTAGGTACCTCTTCATGGTTACAAGCAGTAATTACACTTTACTTCAAAGGAAATAGCATCATAGTAGCATTTCCAAAACATCTTTTTCAAACTGTTTCAAGAAAGGTAATAGGTTGAGATTTAGAAGAGAAACTGGACATTCAGTATTTGCCAAAAATGTATGTTTCCTGAATCTCTACAGAAATAAAATTATCTTGATACTTTTGTTCCAGAAGTAGTTCTGAAAATAGTCTATAACCTACAAGCACACTTAGACATTTTGCCCCTTAATATTTATATAACTACCACGTAACATCGAGCTATGATATGGAAATGCCTTTTCTCTGTAAAGCTCTGACCTCAATTTCAACCTCTGAAGACAGACAAATTTGACATACTGGTAGAGTTTCACATTTATGCAGATTTGATTATGTTCTTGTCTCCTTGATTTAAATTTAGAGAACACACTGGGTAACCAGCTGAACAGCAATCAAATCCCATAAAAACCAAATTTACTGTTTCCTTCTGCCTACTAATGAAAACACAGGAAAACAATGGTATAGAAAAAGAAGAGTATAACAAGAATTAAGGCAAATATTTTGAGTGCTGCAGCTTGATACCAAATACTGAGTACTTTCTTGTGAGCTACATAGCAGAAATTCATAGCTCCAAACAGTGATAAATGTGCAAGTCCAGAAAAGGGCAAATTTCCAGTCCTCCTTTAGCAGTGGTCCCTCCAACGAAAAGATAAAATCCCAGGGGGAATCCCTCAAGAAATTGGCTGTAGTTGATTCTGTCAGCTGAGGTGCCCTTGTGTCAACTATTGCTGCATTTCCATTACCTTTCTGTACCCAACAGAAATTATTTTACTCCGTTTAAACATTTAAATTCATGCTGTATTTTTGTTTGGATGGGTTTTCCTCTGTTTGGTTCAGGGGGTGGGAACAGGTGCATAAGAGGGAGGTCATTTGAGACAGCAAAAATTAAGCATTTACAGATCCTGTGCTTACTTTTCCATGACCAGGTAAGTAACAAATCCCTCCTTAAGTATCAAACACTCCAATGTAAGTTGCAAAAGCCTAAGTTCAAAACACCTGCTAAAGATACTTTCCTTTGACCACTCAGAGACTCTACAGAGACATACTGAAATAGAATCTAAGTCAGCTTCCACCACAAAATGATTCACAGGGACTGCAGTAGCATTATAATTAATTTTGTCACAAAAATAATCCATTTGGTTTCACACAGTCTTGAAAAATTACACTATACACACAGATTTTCAGACATTCATACTACAGTACATTTTTTTAAAAATTAGGCTGAGAAAAATGTTTGATCTTTACAAACCTATTGTTCTTCAGTCTCAAGAGCAATTAGTTTAAGCTTTGAGAGACATGTAAGTAATTTCTTGATCCTGAAAAAAATGGAATTGACAGAGGAGATACCAGTATGTAGTGAATTTTAAGTTCATCATTATACACTTTTAATGCCTCATGTATATGTTTTTCTGCATTTTTAAGAATGCAAATCTGATTTTCACCATATAGAAGTTACTCTGTGTTTACAATGTTCCTTCTCAGAAGCTTTACAACAATGAGAATGTCCCACTCTGCATTAAAAGTTCAAGTGGGAAAGTTGTTTTGTAAAAGCTCAGGGGAACAGCTGGACTCAAGCCCTGTCACATTCACATCAAGTCACCCAAAATACACAGGTCGAGTATGATGAGAAATTTTAACAGTTCTTGCATTGTCCTAAAACACATGGAGGGGTTAAAACAAAACAAAACAAAACCCCCAAAAAATCACAAAAAAAGGGAAAAGCAGAAATCTATGGAGAATATGGACTGCCTTCCTAAAAAGATTATTAGAAAGAATGCAAGTGGATGCTGTGGCTATTTTTTAAACTAGCTTGAGGGAGAACTCCTTGGTGTCACAATTTCATCTGGTTTTGTCCTACTTAGCATATCCCACGTATGTGCATTTCTAATTCAGCAGAAAGACTACCAGAATTACCAGCTGATAACAATTTATATGGAATTAATGCACTTATTCTGACTTCCAAATGCTGAAACAGCTGAAATACTGTCAATGTGTAGCCTTCTGCTGAGATTCAGATCAATACTGTCACAGAACCAAGACTAGTACTACACCTACCTAAAAATAATTGCTATGCTTCACTGAAAACCTGACTTTTATTTTCAACTTTCCACATCTGCTAGCCCTATGTTATCCCTCATTTTAACTAGGATGACTAAATGCTCCAGTCTGTTGTCAAAATAAGCAACCAGCAAGCTAATAGACCTTCTGATTTTTAGGAACATTGATATTCCCTGTACTAAAAAGTCTGGTGTTAATTGCTCAAAATTAATTCTATGAAGCTATGAAGAATTAAGAAGGCAAGAACTTGAATAGGACTAGCCCTATAAGGCAGAGCAATTCAAGTATAAGCATACATTGAATAAAATACTTGAAAATATTTAAAATAGTAACAAAAATGGCGGTAACAGCTTAACCGCTGTCAAGTGCAACCAAGAAGCTGCCCAATATAAGAATCTGCACAGCAGATGGTATAAAATCTGAGATTTCCCCTGTGCAATTACAGCACCAATGCTGCTTTGCAGATTCTACGTCTGCTGCACTTGGACTGCTAAAGGTATCTCATTGGGAATGTCAAAATGGACCACAAAGAAAACTTCCATGCCTGGAATTTGGTAAATGGAAAATATTTACTTATAGAATAAGGTTAAAACTAAGCATGAAAAGCTTAATGATTCTATTATTACAAGATTGAGTCCAGCCTCTGTCCGAATACCACCATATGGTCAATTAAACCACAGCTCTAAGTGCCACAGTAGTTCCTTGAACACCTGCGTGGATGGTGACTCTGTCATCTCCCTGGGAAGCCCATCCCAATGTTTAACAACCCTTCCAGTGAAGAAATTTTACCTTATGTCCAACCTGAACCTCCCCTGGTGCAGTTTATAAACATTTGATTGGTTGTTTTTCAGTCTGTACTCTATCTTAAATTTAGAACATGAGATAAATCCATTTTATTCAACTGATTTAAGATACTGCATCTTCTCTGATGGAATACTAATGTGAAGCAGAACGTGTCACTAAGCCACATCACAATCACTCCACCAATGCTACACAACCACAGCCTCATTCAGGGAGGTTTACTCCTCCTTCTAGCAACAGATACATCCTAAAACCTTTACAAAGCAAATCCAAACTGATTCTACAGAGAAGCATACTGCAATCATGCACAGTCTATCCATATTTTTATTCCACATCACATTTTAGTTTTCAAGGTTGCTTTGTCTGGGTTCAGAACATGCAGGCTAGAATTGGGAAGGAAGAGAAGGCAATGTGCAGGGCAAGAAAGAGAGAGCACATGAACAAGCCTTCATGCAAAGGAAGAAAAGTTGCAACACCATGTTCTTCCCTTTTTGAGGCTGAGTGCTCCCTCTGCCTCCCCAGAACCTGATCCAGAAAACCTACTATCATTACACACACCTAAATATACACATAAAGTGATTGTCTGCCTTAAAACACTGTGTACTTCCTCATGTGGGAAAAGCCAGCAACTGTGCCTTCCTGCTGCATCTATCATTGTGTCACTGTGAAGCAGCAAGGCATCAGCAAATTAAGTTGTAATTGAAAACAGGGCTCAAACCAATCATCTTTCCAAACATGCTGTGCCTGTCCCTACACACTCCCCCTTACGTGCCTTGTCATCTTCCTTTCACAAACATCTGATGCATCTCTGCCCTGCCACTCGTGGCATGCACGTACTGTGTCACATCTCCACATGCTCTCCCCACAGAGCAAACCACAGCCACTCTTCCTCCTCCGCTGCAGCCCTCCTCACACGTGTGCTCCGTGTCATGCTGTCCCCACATACAGGTGAAACAAGCCTTGTGCCTGCCACACTCATCCCGCAGATCTATTATAAATGCATCCATGCACAAACATCACAACATCACAGCTATGCATGCTCACACGCACAAGCCAGTGCTGCACTATACACACAAAACACCATACCCTGTATATGCTACGTACGTATAGGACTACAGATAATCCTTGCCACATCCACAGCATACATGGCTTTAAAAATAGCCACAGATTATGCCACACCCAATATTTACTATATATACACACAGGAACAATCCCATACCAGACAGCAGCGGGCAGACAAAACTACATACACATGATGCCATGTCATAGCCCTGCAGACAATGTCACATCTCTGCTACAACACAAACACACCATACCCGAAGCCCAAATCACAGCAGATACACACAGAACCAAAGGATTACGCTCACGTTCTATTGTATATCTGCTATCTACACACATTCCAGGCCACACCCTGACTCATGGCACATGCATAAGGATTCAGCACAGCGCCCAAACCCAGCATCCCGTGCATCCACACGGTGACACCCTATCCGTGCCCTGTGCACCGACACACGCCTCGGCTTTTCCTCTCGACTTTGTAAGGGGGACGACACACCTTCGTCATCCCCCAGCTGCCTTACACACCCATATAAACACACCATCCCGCCTGTGTTATCCAGGCGGACAACACACCTGACTCGCGTCACACGCCACGCAGAGCCCTGCCATGGCTGCTCCGGCGTTACACGAGAGGAGCAAGGAGGCACAGGCGCTCGTCACCCCTCACCACAGACACGCAGGCATGTGCTACAGCGAGGGACAGCGCGGCCCCACCTGCTTTGGGCAGGCATGCAGACAGACAGAGGGGCAGACACACAGAGCTGCAGACAGACACTCTCTTTTCCCTTCGGCTACAGCGTGGGTGGGCGCAGCCCCGCACCGGGCCGCACGCCCAGCCCCACATCCGCACCGCCCGCGCCCCGCGCTCCCCCGCCCGCCACCCTCGCCTCGGGCTCAGTCGCCCGGCCCCGGGGCCGCTCCGCACGGCCCGGCCGGCGCTTGCTCCCCG
>VXAX01002222.1:130296-159006 GCA_013399835.1 Leptocoma aspasia | reverse complement strand
CGGGGCTCTGCGCGGTGCTGCCAGCACAGGTGTGGCGGCGCCCCGCGCCTCCCGTCTGCCGTCTGGGCTTGGATTTGTATGGGGCACAGTGACCTCTTGGAGACACAGAATCATGGAATTGTCAAGGCTGGAAGGGACCTTAAAGATCATCAGGTCCAACCATCAACCCAGCATTAGCACTGGAACCCCTAAACCACATCACCCAGAGCCAGATACAGACGCCTCTTAGACACCTCCAGGGATGGGGGCTCCACCACTTCCCTGGGCAGCCTGTTCCAATGCCTGACCACACTAACGGTGAATTTTTTATTTTCTAATATCTAATCTAAGTTTCCCTGGTCTCAGCTTCAGGCCATGACATCTGGTCGTCTCACTGCAAGAGACCAGCTCCCAGCTGGGTGCAACCTCCCCTCAGGTAGCTGTGGAGAGCGATGAAAAGTTCAGCCCGAGATGCCGCTGTGGCCGTCGCGGGGGCTGCAACTTGCAACCACGACTGTAGATTACCGGGGGACGATAACACCCTAAATCGCTATGGAAAAATCCACAAAAGTCAGTCTGTCAGCCAGCCAAGAGTTTTCAGGCAATGCGTGCTGTCAGTAAGAGCACGGCTTGCTTCTGCAAACGCTCCCTGCGTAAAACCACTGTCAAAGCCAAATACAACATTGTTAGTAGCACACTTACGGGCCACATCTGTTCAGCAGTCACAATACCCCATGCAAAAACGAGGAGCTGGGAAAAATTGTGAGGAAAAAATTGCCCCAGCAGGTATTGCTTTCTGTTGATTCAGTCCTTCAGGTTTCTAAGAATAATAAGTGGTCGTTGCAGAGGAACAAGAGTTTGCTATTTGGAACAGGCTGCATTCATTCCTTTAAGGAATTAAACATTCTGTTTTGATTAGCAGTAAAAAATAGTTTCTTATGAAAGTGTCCTTTCTCAGAACCCGCACGGAAATAGTTGGTACATGCACATACCATTTGTTGGCACATCTCTAAATCTGCTGTCTTCTACTCTCCAGATTTTGGAGAATGATCTGGTTGATATAGCTGATCTGGTTTGTATAGTAGGGAAGAAAGCCTCAGAAATGTGAAATATGTATAAACTATTTAGACATGTTTAGCTGAATTGCAGAAGGCCCAGACTAGCAGTTTCTAAATTCTATTGGTTCACATTTAAACAAAGAAAAGGATTACTACCCCATGATACTTTTTTTTTTTTAAATTTCATATGGCAAATGTCTGGACTGTATTGTAAGGATAGTGCCAAATTTCCCTATCACTACAGTAAAAAGAAAGAAATATAGAGAATTAGAATCAGTTATAGTTGCAACAACCTGAAAGAAGAAAAAAGATCTTATTTTGCAAAAAGAAGGGGCATTACGAAACATCCACCATCTTCGATGATGAGGAATTCAGTATAAGTAGCTAAATTTGGATGTGTTTTTGCAAGAGATGCAAGACAGGAGGCAAATGTGTGAGTAGACTCTTCATTGCCTAATATCAGTTCTCATTTGACTGAAAACTGTGAGAAGGAGTGAATTGTTGCAAAATAGATTTGAATCAATATTATATGTATAAAAAGACTATATGAAAAAATTTCCTTGTTTCATCCCACAAGAAGGAAAAGACAGCCATACATTTGCCACCTATGTATATATTTAGGATGTGAGAGACAGAAATACAACATTTTGGGTCTGGACCAACTAGTGGTGTTGTAGCACCACACTACTGACTTTTTGGACCTTTTTGTCTATATTGTGGTATCACTTGAAAATTCAAGAAAATTTTAATCAAAAAAACCCCTGTGAGCTGAAAAAGTCCATCAGCTGGGACAAGTACAATCTCATAGCTAGAAAGTAATTTATATAAGAGTTTTAAATTTAAGAGTAAATTTATTTCCATTGCCTCGCTATCTAGGGGATCCCCAACGGAACACCTGGGCAGAGGTATCCAAGCAGAGACACAGACACTGCTAAAATCGATCCATGCTGGAGGGTCACTGGGCTGCTGTTCACTTAGGCTCATCAAGCCAGCTTATTCCCAGCTGCAACATAGATTCAGCAATTTACAGTCCTCCTTGCCAGTTTTCTGTATTTAACCCATTCCTCCCAACACTGGCAAAGTGGTACAGTGCATCCTCAGCCACCTCACCCCTAGATCATGAGAAGTGTGTAACTTGCTGCCCAGCAGGGCAACCATTCAGAGGGGCCTTCACAAGCTGCAAAAATGGTAACCTCAAATGCTGATGGGAATCTCAGGACACTAAGCAAAGGCAAATGCCAAATCCTGCGTCTATGATGAGATATCCCTCTGCAAGAGCACAGGCTGGGGCAGCTCTGTCCATCTCTGGTGGACAATGAGCTGAACATGAGTCAGAAGTGAGCTCTGTCAGCAATAAGAAACTGCATTAGCAAGGGAGTAGCTTGGAGGCTGAGAGAAGTGATTTTATCCATCTGTTCAACACCCATGAGACTGCATCTGAAGTGCTGTGAGCAGGTCTGGGTCCTCATCATCAGAGGTGTTGACAAAATGGGGAGAATCAGGTGTAAGAACACTACAGTGTTTGAGGGCTGCAGACTATGCCAAGCAAGGGGAGACCTGGTGGTCATTTAATCTAGACAAGACATCCAGGTGGGATCTAATTGCAAGCTTCTACTACCTAAAATGGGGGTTATAGAGAAGATGAAGCCAGATTGTCCTTGAAGATGTCCTGTGAAAGACTAAGAGACAACGGTCGCACGTTGCACAAAGGGAAATTCTAACTGGATATAAGAAGGTTCGTGGCAGTAAGAGTGGCTGTGCACTAGAACAGGAATCAGAGACACAGTGGTGTCTCCGATGTTGGAGATTTTCAGCACATGGCTGGATGAGGTCATGAGTAACCTGCACTTACTTACAGGACATACAGGAAGCCTTCTGAATGTCAACCAGACAGTATTTTCAGGCACAGATAGATGATGTGTGAAAGCTTTGTGCTTATGACATTCCCATAACACCCATTTTTTCTAGATTTGATAGGCCAAGGTTGGTCCTTCTTTTGTGTTCTCATTATTCTAGAAAAATTTGAAATGGTGTTTTTAAACTCAGTTTTTTGTTAGTGAATCTTTGCAGCAGAAAATTACTTTATGCAAAGAAACCAAAAATTTAACCAGACGAAGTCTTTGAACTTTACCACAGTCACTCAAATAATAATAATGAGTTGGCAAAGTTTGACAATTATCACCTCTGTGAGAGACTTTGATAAGCCATGGCATCAGTCCTATAAGTGTCTGTGTGATTGTTTACCCTCACCTACTGATATAGTTCAGTAAGCAGAAAACCTGCTTACAGAAAAGGCTGCTATAGAGGTTCCTCCATATTCACCTCCAGAATTTTCTCACTATGTACTTCTTCTAACATGGTATATTTAAATTGCATTTCAGAGAACCCTTTCTTTTGCTATGCAGAAGGATCTCTGCTCAGGTGTTTTTAATTTAATTTTCAGTTTAAGTAAGAGGTGTTAAAATTTTGATCCCATTTGCCCTTAGAAAATATTTGTTTGGGAGAACTAGTTTGATAAAAGTTTGGAAATTTAACTTTGGTTCCAGAAAAAGACATAGTACATATGTTTAGCTGTTGTTGCATATGTCTATCAAGAGTACAGAGGGTACAGGCATTTGGGAGCAGTTTGACCATGCATGGTTTCCCCAGTAGCCTAGCATAGCTGCCTTGGAGCTATGTTTAAAAAAATGAAGCAAAATTAGAGGCATAAAAAGTCACTGTATTAAGATTTGTGTGGTTGCAAATAAAAATAAAACTTAGGTTCACAAGCAGAGTGGTATTTTACTGCATGTCCTAATGTTCTGTCTGTGTCATAATAAATGCCAATAAAACTTACTGTTTAATACTCCTTTGAATTAGTTCCCATTTGTTGCAGTCATGTGAACATATTAGGGTGGCAGAAGCAGTGATGGAATTGGATATTGCGGCGGCGGGAGGCTGGCCACCACCTTCCCAAGAGTGTCTTCGGAAGGTTAGGATAGCTCAGATGATCCACGACACCGGGTGGTACACACAAATCCACACACAAACGAGAGGACTCCGGTATGTGTTCTGGGAGTTTATTCTGCAGAGGGGACAGGGACACAGAGCCAGGGCTCTGAGGGGGACACAGGGTTTTATAGGGTGACAGGCAACCAATAGAAATTGAGGTAAGGGGTGGTATGAGGGTGGAACTTTATGCAATGCAGCGAATGGGGAAGCTAGGGAAGGTTATGACATTATTAACAACCAACGGGGTGAGCAAACTGGAAGAATTCTCTAGAACATGAGGAGGGTCCAGGGGAGGAACTTGATGACTTAACTATTTGATTGACTCTTCCAGGGGAGTGGTTTTACAAAGCTGATTCCCAAGGCGTCTCCATCCCCATTGGGTAGGATAAATTGCTAAGTACAATAAAACCCTTTGTTTATACACTGTGCTGCACTGCTTTCTGTTTTTTTTTTTTTATCTTTTTAATTTAAAGACATTTATAAGGCATTCACTAAAGGATACAAATGTGAATTCTTAAAGATGCTTTGCAAAGGCTTTCTTTCTTGAGCTTTGTATTTTGAGGGAATGCATGTATATTTATTTATTTGTGTAAAAGTACCAGAAAAAAATCTCAGCTTGTTGCACTCAAATTATTAATAAAATTTAGCAGACCTAACATTTTAATTTAGGTTATGTGTGTCATAGCTTCCAACAATTCCGCTATTTGAAAGTTATGTTTGATAAACCCATTCTATACTGTAAATAATACCTTGGAATTTTCCAATAATGTTAGTTTGCAACTGTGAAATAAAACCTTTTAATGTAGTTAGTTGTTGGTCACCTAAACTAAAAATCCTTGCATCTGTTTTGTCTCAGGAGGTAGAAACCTGAATGGAGTTTTACCAGATAAATATAAAGGAGAAGAAAAATACTATAAATGTAAATGAAGAATGAAAATTATTGTGGTCAACTGCCTAGGCAGGATGTCTATTTTTTGAAAACTTTGAAAACATTCTGTTGCTTTAACAGAAGAGGTATTTCATGTTTCTGGCATTTCCATTATCATATATTTCTTATTTGAGATTTCTTAAATTTGAAGAATATGCTTGGTTCTTTGAAAAAGCAAACATTGTGAAACCCTGGACTCTTTGGATTAGACTTAAATGCAGAGAGGTCATTCTCATCTGGCTCACCAGCAAAAGGTTGGAGCACAGTAAAGAACACAGATGAAGAGACAGCAAAGATACCTAATATATACAGTCATTGCTACTTTTGGTAATGATGCTTTCCCAAATTACCAGTTTGAACTTCATGCCTGAGGTTTTTCTTTGTTGGCATTCCATTGCTTCAATCCACAGTTTTGGACACAGCTGAGTTTTAAGCATCTAAATTAGCTGCTTAGGCTAGAAGAACATATTGTCTTTATAATGACCTGTGAAAAGTAAAGAATTCACATGCTCCCTATTGACTGTATAAAGAGCCTGGAATTACATGCCTCAATATGCAAACACAATTATATGTACAAAGTGAAGCATAAATATTAATGCTGTCAGGATGTTTAGTGTTTGGTGTAATTGACCCCTGAGTGGGACCACTATATATAGAAACAGTGAGAGTCACAAATGGGATGCCCCTTTAGATGTCCATATAGAAATGATGGATAGGGTAAGATTTTTTGAATTTTTTTCTTTTCATGGATTTTTGGAAGGGTACATTTCCACTGAAAATTTTAGTGTACTTCTGTCATTGGCACTATTAGTTCTCAAATTATTTGATGAAGCATTTTGTTCCCAAATACCCAGGAATAGTTTTTGTTCCTATTCTAAATTGAGATAAACTGAAGCACGGCTCGGTATGACCCCTGTTCAATGTAATACAGCTGGGCAGAGGCAGTGTTAGAACTAAAAGGAAGGCATTATTGAACATGGTATGTACACTTCTAGTGTGAAACATGGCCTGCCTGAATGTCTTCTCAAAATTAAATGAACATTTGCAACCTCATCTCCAGTCCTCCAGACTCCCATTACTAGGTAAAGTGCTTGCTACTTCGATGGCAGCAAGCACTGCTTTGGATAGCAAGTGTTTGCAGATGGATCCCTAAATTGCCTTCTGTGAAATAAAAATGAGAATAAGGGTTTTGAGGGAGGTTGAAACAACTGCTAAACCTATTACCAATGGTTGATTGAAAATTTTGTAACATATCCAAAAAAGTGTGCAGTAACATAGAAGAACATGTAAAATCAAGGCCAAGACTATATTTCTAAAGAATTTCCGTAATTTCTACATTTTTATGTAGGAAATATCTCTTAAATATTGGATACATAAGAGATAAAAATAGCTTTCAGTTTGGTTTACATGAAATGGTGACAAAATCCCAATGGCAATGCTGCAACTATCTGTTGTAATAAGTGCAATCGTGAAGAGAATAATAAATTTTGAAGAGTGAATCACACTTACTTCATATTGAATATGTTATTTAGACAACATAGGGATCCATACAGAATATATTTTTGTGTCCCTTCATTTTGGCACACCAAAAAAATACAAAATTTATCAGTTTCTTTCCTCAACAGTCACAGAATTAAATTAATCTGCATTCTAATTCTGCTGAAATTCATGAAAATACTTCAGGAACTCATACTCTGCACTCTGCAATTCACTTTTTTTTTTCTTTTGATTGTACTTTATTTGGAAAATAGAAAAGTATGATGCTGTTTTAATTTTCTGGAGGACAAGCGCTTTGCAGGAATAGAGATCTTCCAGAATTACATCAAATAGCAGTTACAGTGTACCTTATATAGATAAAACATTTCAAAGATACAGAATGGAACAATTAATTACTCTAGCAGAAAGATCCCGATTTCAGTAAGTCCATTGGAAAAATGATACTGACATCAGTGGGTCAAGGTTTGGCATGATTTAGGATTTCCTTGGAAGTCCATGAACATTTTACATCCAGTGCTAAGAGGTAGAAAAGCATTGACCTTGTCCATGCAGTATTACGGCCGGGGTTTAGGGTCTGTCTGACCCAGGATCGCCGTAATATCCCGGATAGAGGGGTCTCTTCTCCAGGAGCCTCAGGCAGTCCCCAAACCGCAGGCTACTTTAGCAAGCTGTATCAGCTCTATAGTGATTATCAGCTCTTTAGTGATTCCAGCTCTCAGCTTGCTAGGTGCCTCGGCAGACGCGGGGAGAGAGAGGAGAAGAGATGTATGATGTTCCGCAGATGTCTTTATTGCGAAGGCATTCCTGCGAAGGGGTCAGTGACAGATCTTCTGCTATATTGAGCAGAAGTGGAGGTTTATAAAGGCTATGGGGTTTTGGAAACTGTCCAATGGTAAGGGTCGAGGCAAATGTAACCTATGGTCTTACAGAGAGATAACAGAGGTACAGAGCAGAAGAGGAGTTTTCTTTTTGGTCCGCTCTTCATGACTTGGCATTTTCTTATCTTAAGCTGACCTCCAGGGAGGCCTCACAGCCTCTATGGCTGCTACAATGCAGGGTCCCTGATCCCTTGAATAATTGCTGTTAGACCCATCTGACATAGGTGTGATGTCCCATGACTGGGAGGAAGCAAACAGATGTTCTCTGAGTTGTTCCTTGTAGAGCCTGAACATCACCTGCCCATAAGGAAAATGTAAGTGACATCTAGAGACAACACAGATTTTGGGTACCAGGTCTCACATTCAACTGCAATGTCTTCTTTCTTATGCCAATGAATGTGCTATTTAAGGTCACTTGCTGGAGCATGCCTTACCTCCTGTGTTGTTCATCTGTAAGATTATTATGAAGCCTGTGCATTTGTTGCGTATATTTTCTGCAGCAGACTGATTGACCTTACATGCTTTCACTTCCTGCCAGTCACAGTCTGGATAACAAGGAAGGCAAGAAGCAGCCAGAAAATGAGCAGGCTTGGGATCTCTGAAACTGTGGGGAGAAGAGTCAGAATTTGGAGGAGAGTGAGGATGGATGAAAAACAGATGTTTTACAGAGGACTGGTGGCAGTGGGGTGAAGCAATAGCAGGTTTCAGGCAGAAAGAGTTATCATTGTTAAAAGTGTGAGTTTGATGCTAAGCTGTTAATACCAATAATGTATAGTGTGACTTTGTGTAGTGCAATCTTCTGTTCTGAGAAAAAGTATCAATCCTAAAGTGGCAGCAAACAAGGTCATCTTATGCAAGGAAGGTAGGAAAAAAACTTTTTACATACCAATTAAATTACTTGGCTTGAAAATACTTATTTCATAACATTCTTCAGCATTATTATTTCTTCCTGATGTTTTCCCTCTGATTTTATGTGGTTGCACTGGAATTATCCATGGTCATCCTTCTGCTGTATTCCTGGCATTTACAGACTACAGCAGTAGAACAGGATTGAGGTGTGGATTTTGGAGATGGGGTGCTGGAAGAAAAAAATCAAATGGAAGCACCAGAATTTCTACATTTCCCAAGAGTCAGCTCTATAGAGTTATTAACTGGGAAGAAAGGCATGGTTTTGGACCAGCCTTAAAATTTTTAAGAGTGCTATTGGTATTTGCCAATAGAACGAGACGGGACCTGCCCAGGCTTGTCCGAGGCTGATCCAAGCAGCTGCAACTGAGGAGTTTGCCTCAGAGAAACCACTGGCTAGCCAGCTGCTGCAGGCGGCACGGTGGCCTGTCCGGAGCCCTGGAGCGAAGGGATGGAGCTGCCCTTTGCAAAGTGTCCGCTCCCTCGGTTACCTCAGTTGAGAGTTCTTCTTAGACGGTGGTGAAGAAGGAGCCAATCCCAGGGAAGGATTTTTCAGTCTTTATTCCAGTTCCATGCAGTAACTGCCCACCAGCCTCCGCACCTGATGTCCTGGCCAGCCCTCTCTTGACCATGCAGTCGCCTAGCTTTTGTCCGGGGAGAAAGGGGATGGGAGGGAGCAGGGAGCCCACCAACCAGGTAAGGGGAAAGGCGGGTTCCGAGGGGTTGTCTGAGATGGACATCTGGGTTGTCCAGTTCCTCTGGGAGCATTATTTGAAACTGGCCAATCACACAATGCTCTGTCTGGAATGTCCTGCGATACGGGGACAATAGACAGCCTGGGCTCTGAAGATTAGCATGTTATCTAGGTGGGGAGAGGGGGAAGGCTTTAACGGGGAAGACCAAGGGTTTGGGAATAAACCTTAAAAACACATTGCTACAAGTACAACCCAGCATTCTTCTGAGTGAAGAATGTCAGGCAGGGTAAAATCACATAGGAGGTAACTGAAGTGTTATTTTCCAGCAGCAGTTTTTCTGAAAAGCACATAATGATTTAGTATTACAGAATCACAGAGTAATTCAGCTTGGAGGGGATCTCAGGTAGTCATCCTGTCTGACTCGCTGCTCAGAGTAGGATTGGCTCTAAGATCAGAGCAGGTGTCTTGGGACTTTAGCCAGTTTGGTCTTTAAAACCTCCAATGACGGAGATGACACAGTCTTTCTAGGTAACATGTTCCACTCTCTGATTACCCTAATAGAGAAAAGGGGTTTCCTAATATCTGGTAAAAACCTGCTTTTTGTCTTGTAACTATTGTTTCTTGTGCTTCCATCCTGTACCACTGTGTAAAGAGCCTGTCTCTATCTTCTCAACAGCCTCCCAAGAGGTATTTGCAGTCTTCTATTAGGTCCAAATTCTTCTATTCTCCAGGCTTAACAAGCTGTGGTCCCTCAGCCTTTTCCCACAGGACAAACACTCCAACTCTCTCTAATAATTTTGGTAGCTTTCCGCTGAGCTTACTCCAATTCATCTTGTACCAGAGATCAAAAACTTTATGCAGTACTCCAGTTCAGGTCTAGTAAGTGCTGAGCAGAGGGAGAGAATAACTTCTTTGAAATTACTGGATGTGTTCCTGTTAATACATCCCATGATGCAGTTGGCCTTCTTTGCTGCTGGCTGATGCTTTGCCTTGCTGACCCCCAGGACAAGAGATCTGTGACCCAGATGGAGGGGATGCTACTTTGTTCTGGCTTTACCTCTTCCACCTACCTCTTTTGTTGGCATGGTCTTGGAGCCTGAAGGTTCCAGCTGTCCTGCAGATGGATGAATCAAAAGGTGTTTCTTCTCAGAAAAGGTAAGGCTAGTCTAGGGCTGCAGATGTTGCCAGATGAGCTGCAACCTTTGTGTAATGGACGTCACAGAAGTACATGTGTTGCATGTGCTGGTTCTACAAACATGGTGTCTGTGTTCCCTTTGTAATGAATGGAGACAGACAGGTTCCTTGTTCAGTGAGGCAGGAGTGAGGCACTGACTGTCCTAATTTTTCTTAGCAACCCCTTTGCTCCCACCACTTGAATTTCCTCAGCTGATTAAAAGTCTGAAAATCTTAATTTCACACCCTTGTTGCAAATCTGAGATCACTAACAAACAAACATCAGTTCCTCTTGCCTTATCAATTTTTTAATTTTGTAGACATACTTGTTTTTCTTCGCTTGTCTTTTTACCCTTTCCAGATGAAAATGACTCTTGGAAACAAGAATGGCCAAGCTACAGAAATTAACTAGGAAATGATACTGAGAAGCAAGGCATTTGTGTAAGCATATTTGTAGAGAACTAGACTTTGGGTGGGTGGAATGTGCCTATTGCAAAGGTTCTGTGGTAAAATTTGCTGGAGCATAACATGGAGGATTTGAAAGACAAGGGTAAGCCAAACTAATGTATGTGTTTGCACTGTTTAGACTGACATTTACAACACAGGGTGGTAAACCAACCTTATTTCAAAACGAACCAATTCTCCAGGAACCATGTAGATCAGTGGGAAGTGAAGCCTGTGCTCAGAAAAAGGCCAGAAGAGAAACTAGTACATTTTGGTGGGCTACCCAACACTGCACTGGGTCATGACAGGAGTGAACAATGAAGGAAAAGCTTAAAGATCAGAGAAAGAAGAGCAGTGCAATTGCCCTTAGATCCCATGGTAAAATTTTTCACCTATCAAAAATGTATTTCTCAGTAATATTACATTGAAAACAGTGAGGTATTGTGGTGACAATAACCTTTATTAAAATTATTTCCTGTCAAAACCAAGGTGTTTTCTGACAGTTTTAACATAACCATAGAATAAGTCAGCTCTTGCATAGCACTTAGCCTAGTCAGATACCAGAATATATCATACTTCAGCTCACACCAGGTGTGGTCCCAGGTAGATGTAGCTGTAATATATTTTCATTGAATTTCACCAATTTAGGCGCACATGATTTGGCATTCACAGTAGCTGTTTAATTAAAATGTTACCAAAACTACTTTCATTTGGTATGCCACAACTTTATACCATGCATTCATATTCTCAGAGATGCTATTAAATTTAACCGTTGTTATTTTCCCTGTAGTTAGTAGACAGTCCAAACCTCTACTACAAATTATACATCAAATTACCTAAACCTGTCATTCAAATAACTCTTTCAACTTCTACAAACCAAACAGTTGTATCCAGTCTGTGTCCAGTTTGGGGACAGGTGTACTTCCCCATAAGATTGCATCTACAGCAGCTGTGCATGGACATTTAGGCTGAAAGTTTTAAAACAGGAAAAATTACAAAAGATATTGAGACCTCTGAAGTTTGGAAATCAGGCTAGTAGTAGGTAACTGAGTAAGTGCTGACTTATGAGTCAATGTTCTGATGACTCCTGCTCATTGTTAGAAAATGGTTTGTTGCTGGTGTTTCCATAGACATGATTTGTAGTCAGTTCCAAAGTTCAACAGAACCTACATGCACACAAAGAGAGTTTATTTTATTATGATAAACAAAGTGAATAGCTACTTCAGACTGGTGATTATATTGCACTGCAAGCCGAGGAAGATAAAACTTGACTTCCTAGCACCACTATTTTCTTTCAGAACCACCAATTTCTTTCTCACCTTTGCACTTTCTAATCTCCCAAACTGTTTTTTTTAAATGGCACAGCTTATGTGCATGTAATGTTTTTCACCCAAAACAATGCCAAAGTGCCATACAGACCCAGCATTGTATTAGGAGCTTTGCAACAAATGCATGTTACTGTATTAGCACTCTCTAGAAAAAGGACCCTGCGTACATGACAGAAAATATGCCAAGAAGAGGAGAGCATGTATATTCACTTGTATGTGATATATGATATAAATTGTTAGACCAAGAGTGAAGATTAATGTACAACTTTCAATGCTGTCTGTATTCACTTTCCTTTTAATAGTCCAAGCATGTTAAAGACATGTTAGTTAAGGTTTCATGATTTGTAGGATACTCACTAGATATTACTGGCTTCTCTAAGTTACGGGAGAAAATGAAGTACAAACAAAAAATGTACTATTAAAGAGAAAAGAGAGAATTGTCCATCTGAATTTAATCTCACCATATAAATTGGGTTTTCATTTGCATTTCACTTCTTTTGTTTTTTTGACAATAGATTTCTATAACTCTCCTTTTTCTGTAAAGGGCAAAAAACCACAGATTTTATGATGATTGTTTTGTAAGTGAAATTAGTATTGAATACTTTTTGTTTTGCATTTAGTATCCAAAACACTGTCGTAAGGTGTACAGCAATTTTAAAACCATATGATATTACAAACCATAGATATTACATATAGCTAAAGCTTGCATTTTTTAAGTGTTACCTGTATTTCCCCATAATTAGTTATAAACCTTGCCCTTGATATGTCCTCTGGGATATAAACCAGCTGAACTTTGCAGCTATTTATTGTCTCTACAGGGGATTTAATAAAAGTCTTGCATAAAAGCCTCTCAATTTCAGGGAATTTCAGTTCTAACTTTGACCCTAGTGTTTCAGCAAGGTCTAAATCAGGCTAGTATCTGTCTCCATAATTACGGTATTACAAATGCAGCTCTATACCCTTGTAATGATGTGAAACTCTTTCTTCTTTGCTTGTATCTCAGCTCACCAAACTTTTAATAGAAAATGTACTTTGGAGGGAACCACTGAACAGACCAACCTTGTCAAAACTGTGGGGACCTAAACATGTAGCAGCTCCGCAACTTCCATTTCGCCACACAACAAGAAATGGCAGACACTGTATCTTAGTATACTCTCTGAAAGCATTCCTGAGTTCTGGGTCTGTTTGTGCATCCCATCTAATAGTTCTTGCACACCTCTTGTGTCTCCCCTGTGCCATTTTGTGTCTATGAGAACTGGTCATTGCATGAGTAACACATTTCCATGCACTCCCTTACTAAGACACATCGAAAATTTAAAATAAGATCTTAACAACAGCTCTATCATACTGGAATGAATTTTCCCAGTAATGCCTATTGCTAGGCACAACTCTGAACTCCTTATCAATAGTGATAGCCCTACTGACACAAATACAAGGCCAGGCATTCAGCATTGTTTCCTCATCCTCATAAGCAGAAATGCTCAGTGGTATAAAATTAAATTCCCTGTCACAAGTGTGACAAAACTGAACCTACTGAACCATGCTCTGCTTTGTGGTTTTGATTATTTGCTCCAAACTCTGGTGACCTTTGCAGCAGTAGGAAGTTGCTGTGCCATGACACAATGGCTGCAATCACCACCATCCCGCTTAGTGGTTTGCCTGGAAATTGCTTGCAGTTTAGGAAAGCTTTCCTTTTAATTTAGTGCATATGTGAAATAAATTATACTATGGAATGGTGCTGTCAAATATTTATTTATTATCTCAGTACTTTAACTCACTTGCCAATCAGATAAAATTAGTTTTGAATTCTTTTGTACTGACATAATTTTCCTAACTTTCAAATTCCCTCTCAGACAGAGAAGTAACAAATATTTGCATTGGCCTGTTTGAATAGCGATAACAATATTTAGGAATTTTAATGTACGGTTCAGTATTTTCATAATGTCACTGGGATTCAGTGCTTAATTTTAGCTGGAGACAATTGTGTCCTTAAACAAGTTTCTTAGTGTATTTTTCTATTTTCTAATTCAGCCTGAGTGTTAATGTTGGCTCCTTTTAGATGATTTGCGTGGAGTTTCAAAGGCATAGGATTTCCTAAGACATTACTAAGCAGCAACAGTGGCTGCAAAGCCAAGTGTATATTGCTGGATCAACAAGATTGGCTTCTAAAAATCAAATAGAAAACATAATTGAAAACAATGACTACTATTTTGAGAATTGTTTTACTGTGCGTGTTGCAGTGCCAACATCTTTCTGCGTAATCCTACTGATTATCTCTCATATAAATAGCATATTAACTTGTGAAGTTTGTGAAAATAAGATGTGCTCTAGAATGTGTTGAAGTCAGTGCAACCAGTTTAAAAGTAGCTTTTCTTCTCTGATATTTTCTTCATACAGAATGATAAATTGTTGTCTTATACTTCAAGCCTTTAGTTTAAAAAATTGTACAGAATTAAGTTAACAATGTACTATACAGAAGTAGCATCTTATTTGGATTCATTTTGTATTACTAAAGGTTGTTCAAAATCCAAAAACTAAACACAGACAAAAATTGATCCACATGGTTTTGCTGAATTTGCTTGCTAAAATGTAGTAAATCTTGAACACATAAGTGCTCTAATAACACTGCATTCCTACTGTGTATTTACTTTTTTTCTTTTAGTTTTGCATGGCTGAGAATTTTATCGCTGTCAACTTTCAGTCAGAGGGTAGAACATATTTGAATAAGTTTTGCATGTCCTACATTAAAAAAAAAAAGGGAACTGTGCATGAAATGATGGGAAATGATTCATTATGGAACTCCAGCTTTTCAGGTTTCTGGTTGGCTGCCTTAGTTATGCCTACATCACTAGTGAGGGATCACCAGAGTGGACGGGTTCTTGGGACTGCTGGTGGGAAGGTTCCCAAAGTCATTAGTGGTGAACAGTAGAAACACAGGAAGGTAGGCCCCTTGTCTGCCTGGAGAGATAGTATGTATGCTGACTGACAAAGGCAAAACTTGAAAGATTAGGTTAATTGGGTAGCTAGTAATAAAAGTTACTTTGTTAAGTGTGTCATTTTTTAGAAAGAGGCATCACGTCAAGTCTGTAGTTCTAGTAGTTATTTTACTCTTTATTGATCAAAAGTCCTAACTGTGCTTTCATAAGGACTGCTTCTCTTTAACTGAGCCATATCAGCTGTGTACTATAAGTTATAGTGGAAACAGAAATTAGATATAACTTGGCTATACAGCCCAACCTGGTAATAGAGCCCAGCTTCTGTGGGGCCATTTACATCTGCAGTCATATAGAACAGTCTGCTACGGGATTATCCAAGAACAGAGTGAGCTCAGGCTGAACAAACCCCAAATAGTACTCAGAATTTCACAGTTGTAACCAAGCATATAGCTTTTTTTCTTCACAATATGTTCTGCACAACCAGACCATAGAAAATATTGCTTTCACCATTTACAGCGAAGAAGGCCAAGCAAAAAAGGGGCTGAGGAACAGAGGAGCTGAAACTGTGGTGTGTGGATGGACTGCGGAGCTTTTTTTTGTGGTTCATTGAAAAAAACATTTAAGAACTGTAACATTGTAGGTTAAGCTACCAGCACTGGAAGGGAACTGGGTCTGCAAGTAGATATTTTCCTTACAAAGTGGTCTGCTGACTGAAAATCTGGAGCACCATCAGAGTTCAACTAATTGAGCCAGACAGCTTGTTAGACTGTCTTATAAAAGCTAGATGTCTGGCTAGATAACTTTTGGCACTTTGAAGAATATGGAGGCAGATTTAAGAACTGGACAAATGAGCATTACAGTCAGGAATTTTTCTAACAGTTTGGCTCTATTTCTGAGAGACCATTTGACTCTCGAAAAGGTGCTGCTTCAAAGGCCACTTTCTGCCAGCTTTTAAATGCACCATTCAGCCTTGGCTATTACTGCAGATTTTAAGCACCTTATCTTCCTGTGCAGCTCAGGAAAGAAACAACGTAAGCTTAGATCCAGTTTTATTCCCATTTACTCAGTAACATGAAAACTTAGAAATGGCAAGAATGTTCAGGAAGGAGATAAGGTGTGCCTGCACATAGAGGAAGAACAGGGTGGCATTAACATGCAGAAACAGCTTGATGCACTTCTGGAAAGGTGAACCTGAATCTGTGATCTCCTAGCATTGCTGAGGCTCTAGATACATTCGTCTTCCTCATGCCATGTATGCAGTCATGGCAGGCCCACACCTCTGCAATGCACCCACAAACCCCTCATGCTCGGTTCTGCTTGGACAGGAATTGCTGAACCCCTTCCATGGCTTGCTCTCAGCAATCGAGCCCTAACTCGCTGTGTCCTGAGCTACACCACCAATTAGCCTCCATATGCTCGACCCCAGCAGGCAGCCAACAGCAGCACTGCCAAGGTTTCTGCATTTGTTTCTGCCCTGATGGTGTTGCACGTCATTCCAGTTCAGATCCATCAAAATATCCACTGCAGAAACTGAAACACTGTGGGCAGAGGAATACACAAAATAAGAATTTCTTGGAAAACCCCCAGTCGCTATAATTGTAAATAGCTGTTTTTCTTCTTTGTACGCTATTTTCCTTATGGATTCCACATTTTCTGATTTCTCAGCTTTAGATCAGCTCAGAGTGGAAGAGATAAATTCATGCCTGGAAGGGATTGAAAAATAAGATAGCAGCTGCACAGAGAGGCACATGTCGTGGGGTATTTTCAGCGTGACCAGGGTGCCAGAACCTTGTCTACACAAACAGAAGGAAACAACTGAGAACTGGGAATGTGGTCACAGGTTTGTAATTTTTCTGCTCCCTCTCATAACAAAACAAAATAGAAAATACAAGGGTTAATACAAAGGTGAGCGTTAAACACCCATCACAAAGATCTGGTCGAGTTTAGAGTTTTTATGTAAGCTAAGCTGTTACTGAGATGTCTTTGAGGCTGTTAAAAACAAAGCTAAGCAATACCCCTCACACCCAAGGTGAAGATAGATGATGCTGTGGCTTAGCATGTTCTCTTTTCATTCCTGAGCGCAAATCATGCTCGCCACTTGCCAGTGTTGTCACACTGCCACACTTTTTCACCATTATTTGGTCTTTGTGATCACAAGATGACAGGTGGCCTGGGGAACCAGCCACAGAAATGAGGCAGAAGAGTACATTGTTTTCAGATCCATACTCAGAGCCCATCCACAGTTGAGAATTGAGAAAGGAGGAATCATGACAGTCACAAAATTCCTCTATTCCTTATTTCAATCGCCACTTCTTTTCACGGATTCTCAGCGTACACACTGCTGTTTTGCAGGCAACAAATTTTAACAGTCAGTTCTAAAAAATCCTGCACTGAGATTTAAGGTAAGAGTAGAAGAGAAAACAAATGTATGGAGAAAGCTCAGACTGATTTTTGGCAAATCCTCTGCTTGATCTGTGCTGCACTGTTGCCAGCTCTAAATGTTCCAAAATCATACATGAGGAGGGTGGCTTTAAAATAATCAATTTGGAGTTCCTTTTTATTTGCCTTCTGGCTTAAAAATAATCAATTTGAGGTTCCTTTTATTTGCCTTTGGTTTCTTAGCCTTCAGGGTATGCTCAGATAATGTTTTCTCAGAAACTATGTGTGCTAGAAAGCTGCTTTCTCTTTTCCAAATAAAAATTACTATTTCTCAAGTCCAGCCCTAGCCCTATGCTAAGGTTTCATGTACCAAACAGCATAAGATGTGCAATAAGCTTACTGCAGGTGAAATCATTCATCTTGTTCTCCTCGTGTTTTGTTTGCTGTAGTCTAGGACAGAAGAATAATAAAGTGGACAAGTTAGTATGAATAAAAACATGAGAACAGAGAGTTAGGAAAGGAGAGGCAGCGACTTAAAGAAATAAAAAAGAGATAGGACAGCAGGGGTGGAAACCAAGATGAAGCAGGAGGATGGAAATATTCACCATGGGAAAGATTGAGGAGGAGAAAGCAAAGCTAACAAAGAGCAAAGATAATTCTGCCTATACCTGTCCTTTAGTATGACAGTGGCTTTGGAGCTCTGGAATCTATTAGGGGTATAAATAGCTATGTATCCATAATTAATTATTTGAAGTTGTGCCAATATTTAACCAAGAATTAGTGCTGCCAAAGCGAATGGGCAGCAGCAGGTGGACCTTTGAAGACCAGGTATTTTCAAACTTCTGAATGCTGCACACTCGTGTAGGTCTGCATTTATGTGTCTTCTACAGGGCCAAATTAACCTGAAATTCAGAGATCTTTAGAGAGTTGGGTTGGAGGGACACTCTTAAAATTCATAGGTTTGAAATCAAATCTGCAAAATTTGCTTTCTTTAGCAGGTGTGTAACGCTGCTGAGAGCTATCACAGTCTGATCTTTGATAGTCTGAGTATATGGGATACATGACTTGCAGAAAATTTGAAGGAACAATTCAGCAAAACACAGAAGTCTGGCCATTTCTTCAAAGTAAAAGAATTTTACTTCTCTGTTTTAGAATTTCTTCCCCTTTTACTCTTCTGTATATTTTTGCTACTGTGACTCCTGTAGCATTCTTATCCCTTTCATGTGATGTTGAATTGTCTTTCCATTGCTCTAACTCTTTTATGTTTCTCTCTCTGCCCCAAAAATCGGACACATCCTACTTAATGTACATGGAACTGCCTTCCATCTTCTTTTAAATATTTCAATGAGTTTGCAAGATTTCTGTAACATGAGCCATAACATTTTCTCTTTGCAGCCATCTACTCTTACAGCTTGTGAAATACATGTGTCACATTTAGTACCTGCTTAGCCACTCCATGTATCCTGTGTCCCTATGGAATGAAGAGTATTTAACATGTTATTTAGTTAGGGAGCTTGGATTTAGCTTTGCTGTAGAATTAGAATAAGGCTCCTTGTATACAATCTACCTGAAAGGAAGTGTTCTCACTGAGTGATGAATACATAACCAGAGAAGCACTGATTCTGTGACTTGGATGAGAAGGTAAGATGGCTATTGTGATGCAACTCTGACCAGTAAAAGGTCAAAACACAGAAAAAACTTGAATTTTCATTAAGTTCTCTCTATTGCACACAAAGGCACAGGATATTTGCACTTGGCATTCACATGTAAAGCTCTCTCTCATCTCCCTTAAGACTGCTTGGCTTAGTAGTAAGTACTGGTTGTGCTCTGCAAAGGCAACAAATAGACTGAAAGAGACCAAAAATGATCAGGCAAATAAAAAAGAAAAGATGGATTGATAAATATGCTATGACTAAAGACCAAACAAGATTGAGACAGGGCTTATTTCAGGCATTATGTTGGTCAGTAATTCGTTGCTAATTTAAAATTGACTTTTATTAAAGTAACTTGGTCAGCAATACCTCAGCTACTGAAATTAGATATTTATTGTATAATTAAATACTGGTTTATTTATCAAAATATTTTATTTATTTATTTATTAAATAGCTTGCTATTTAACCTTCCTATCCCATAGACTTTTTTTTGCAAATATTGAACTTTAACTTAATTTGATTCTTTAGGCATCTTTTTCATACATTTAATGAAACATATCACATGCTTATGAGGCACACAGGAAAAATACAAAAGTTCTCCTAGTGGGAAGCCTTAGCCACATATGTAATTTTGGTGGTATCAGCTTATGATGAAGTCTGCACCATTAGATCCATGCCTGGAAATCACCTATTGCCAGGTCCTGAGCTGCAAAAATAAAGAACCAAGGAAAATATTTCTCCTTTTTTTCTCTCCCTCCCTCCCTCCTTCTCCTACACCCACACGAGCACACCCACCCACACATGTTGGTGTCCGTGCATGCATGCACGTACACACAAAAAGCTTCTGTTTCAATTCCCTTCTCCCGGCTTCTTTGTACAATTACAAATTGCAGATGTTCCAAACTTCAGGACAGGGTTCAGTTTTGTTTGCAAATGAAATATATAATTAGTATGTTAAAGAAAATTACTCATCTTCTCAATAGAAATATTCAACTCTTGAACTGGCCTAGGAATACAGAGTTATTACAAATTTCCTTCTATTTATGGAGTTAAAATGATCCATTCTTTGAGGAGACACAGTGTTGATTTTTCTTCTTTTTTTTTTTTAACCAAATGAGGGATAATTGGTCATTTTTTTCCCCCAAATAAATATTTTAATATTAAAAATATCCTGGCTATATCCACTGCTAAAAGAACATGTTTTGGTGTCCATTTAAATTTAATGTAACAACATATTTATGTTTTCAGGGTTTTTTTGGGCTAATAATAATCCACTACTATTTTTGTAGTGGGTAATAAAAATCAATGTTAGTAGCCTGGCATTTGTGGGCACACCAATTACAGTTCCTTACATTATTCAACTCAAACCCACTTGCAAGAGCTGACCAGTTTCAGGGGCTGACAGTAACTCATAGACTTTTAAGACCATATTTTGGTACACAAATTATGTTATTGCCCAACCCGCATCACCATTAGGGGGTTGTGGGGTTTGCCTTAACAGTTGTTCAATTGTTAGTCAGGTCCTGATGACTGGACTTACTGCAAGGATGGAGGTGTTGAACTTTAGGTGTTTTGGATGGTATTTGGCAGGTAGTGTGAACATGGTTTGAATGTTGTGTATCCATTTTCCTGGCACAAACTGAAGGGTGCTTTGAAAGGGAGAAGATGTAAAGTGATGCTCCCAAAGTGAACCCTAACTATTGTAAAACTGATGGCATTTAGGTCTGCTGATGTAAGTTGCTTGGGTGTTTCACACCCCCCGACACACACACACACATCTCACCAGAGGAGCTGAGTGTCACCATGAGACTTAGAAGCTGAAATGTTGGAGGAAATATGCAAAAAAGATGCAGGAGAAGAGCTTGAGAGGAACCTGATAAACATATTTTCTGAAAAGATGGAGGTAGGGGAATTGAGAAAACAGAAATTAGGTTTCCCTAGCCTAAGAGCAAAAGAGCTTGGTAATTTTCATTCCATCCTCTTCTCCATGTTTCAATTCTCCAAACTCCCACAGTAGCTTGGAAACATCTGCATCTACATGAGCTTCTCTAATCTACTCTTTGCTATATTGGTTTTTCCAATGATCTTTACATATCACTCAGAAGCCTTATGCTCCCAAGTGCTCAGTTCCATGCTTCTCAAATACCTGTATATATTGGAAAGTTGGTGGAGAGGTGTGAAAGAGGTTTTACCTGAAAGCATGCTGTGTGGAAAAAGGGAAGATGGGGACTGTGGAAGGTTATTTTCTTCCCAAGTACAAATGAGCAGCTATGACAAGAAAGACTCAAAGCTTCTTCAGCATTTCCCATTTTCCTATTCTTTATTGTCTTACCAAAAATTATAGTGACCTTAGTAATGGCATGTGCAAGGAGGAAAGGCATTTCAAATATTGGTATCAATGGCCTTGCTTTCAACTCCCTGTAGCCAGTTCTGCTGAGTTAGGAAACATCCTAACTGCTACAGCACGTTTGAGCAATGTCATTTTCCCCAAGTAGAATTAGGAAAACATAGCACTTTAAACTCTGCATAAAACTCTACTTAAAAATACTACTGGCTTAGGGCAAAGCACTATCACAAGTTCTTGCATAAGGTTTGCAAACTGCAAAGTGTCCAGGCCAAAACTCACTTACATTCCCTGACTGTACCGTGTCTGGTTAATGTGTGTTTTTGTCTGCCACAAAAACCTTCTGCTTCAGCAGAGCCCTGTATTCCCTTTGGCTCGGCTGATCCTTTCACCAGGACCTTTAATTCCAAGCACTGAGGTGAAGAACTTTCTTAGTTGCTTTTGCTCAACACAGCACTTGGTCACAACCCCAGCAGCCAAGAACATGTGGTGGATCAGAGCCACAGATTGAGCCACTTAAACGTGCAATAAATAGATTTTAGTTGAATTGGTTGGTGCTGTAAAATGCTGGGGTTTAGGCAGGCTGTTTTTAAAAGGTTTGCTGTTTAAATTATTAGAAATAAACTGGTGACCCACTCCCAGGGGCACAAAAAAAGTCAAGTCAGCTTGGTCAGCTTTGGTCAGTAAGTTTTTGGCGGTTTAGCATTTGACCAGTCAGCTTTTGAATACCAGCCATGGCTCTGTGACACAACACCCTGTGTCGTACACAGCACTAGAGGGCAGAGCTAACATCTGACGAGAAATTAGGGTGCCTTAAGGTCCAGGGAACATACCTTAGAACACAGTTAAATGAACTCCTTGGAAACAGCTGGAGAAGGAAGCTGAGACACAAAAGTCAAAATACTAGGTGACTGGTAAAATAAATGACAAATTAATTGCTATGCTGGAAGCATGACAAACACTGCAACCATGGCCTTGTGTATTCCCCACAGCTGGTTGGGAGCATTTGCAGCTCTGAGGGACTCCTCCTTCCATATTTGCAAGGATATGTTTGCAAACAGAAGGACTGGACGTGTCCCTTTGCAAACCAAAAACGGAGATGCTGGAGCACAATTCTGCAAGGGGAAGGAAATTCCATGCTATGTGCTGTGTGCCAGGGAGGTGGCAACATGCTGAGGCCAAAATCCTCCTGCCACAGGCCCTGTAGTATTCCTGGGTCTCCATGCAGTGCAGCTCACAGGTGGTTGGATGTAGATATTCTCAGTTCTTCTGAAGAAAGAACAGAGATAATTTTCCTTGGCCTGGGAAACTCAGAGGAAAGAATTATAAAGTATCACTATCTCTTCTCACACCTGTTATTTACAATAGTTGTTTTTCTGAGTTTGCTATTCATAGTTCACCAATAGTGTGCAGGGTGCTTCCTCTAAGACCAATCAGGTCTTAGCCTAGCGAGTCTGGTTATAAAAGACGCGCTGGAATTCTACTATTTGGGCTCTTCTTATAATAAAGCTTGTTCTCTCGCCTTCTGAACCTTGGAGTCTCTCATTCTCATTCCTGGCTCAACAATGACAGTTGGAGGCACTTAAAGTGGGAGTGTACGGAGACGGTGTGAGGTTTTGTGATAAATACTGAAGGCCAGCTCTTGTGTGTTGGTCCCTGTTGGCCCTGTGTGTGCAGGGGATGCAGCACAGCACCTGCTGATGCAGGTACAGGTGTTGGTGTGGGCAATCTGCTTTGGAGGAGACTCACAGCATCAGTGAGACCTCAGGAAGGGACTGTCTTTTATCCAGTTGTTGCCCTGGGACTGTGAGAAGATGAGCCACATTCCCTACTTGCTCACGCCATGCCACATGTCCACCGTGTGAGGCATCCAGCAGCTATAGACTGGGTAGATGTAGGCAGCCTTGAATTTAATTGCTCTCTCTCATCTAACTGCAGATCATGGCTGGTGAAGGTTGGAGAGTGTGAGAAACTGGATGAAATAATGAAATGGGAGTATTTTGTCTGCAGGCTCAACATAGAAATCTAGGTAAGGTGATTCTTATCCACCTAGACTTTTACAGATGCCCACAGAAAACAAAGAGTCTGGTTATAAAGGACGTGCATTTGGGTAAAATTACATAATTTTCTACACTGCTACATAACTTTCACACTTTGAACTGATGCAAGGCCTTAAAAAAAGAAGAAATTAAAAGTTACCGCACTCCCCCAGCCAAATAACACCAACCAAGAGCAGCCAAAAGTTTGGTTTACTTCTGTTTGTTAGAAAATAATGGAATTAATTTTGCATATCACTAATACTGCAGCTGCTATTTTATGACTAGATATCTTCATTCTTTTCTTGAGGCTTCCCAGTCTCCAAGAAATGAAGTGTGATTTTTACAGTTTACACGGCAATGATTTATATGAGGGTCATGGCCTGTCACATGACAACACCTGACCCCACATAGCATGATGTAAGTGTAAGAATCACACTCTTTCTTAGTATCAGAAGCTCCATTACACAGATCCCTGTGTTCAACCCACCATCCACAAAGTGGGGGAAATATGTCTTTTCTGTTTTTTTAAAATTTTCTCTTTTTTTGTCAGCTCCCTGAATTACTTTCAGGTAGTTTTGCATATTTCATATGCATATAAAATGCATAGTTTTGCATTTTTCGTTGAATTAGGTGCAAACACTCTGTATAAATAAAATAAGAAGTTCACTGCAGCTAGTAGACTGTTGCAGACTGCCAGACACTGAAAAATGTTTGTCTGTGTTGCCATTGCCTAATAATTCACATTTTATAAACAAAGAAATCTTTCTCTCCTGCTTTTTTCTCTCATGTTTCCAGTTAGCTTTTGGGGGTTAGAAGCTTGGATACAGCTGCAGAATAAGTTTGGATACCAGTATACAGTAGGTGTACTATCCATGAAAACAATAGGTGTACAGTACTACCAAGGTTCCCTGCCTGCCTTTCAGTCACACAGACTCCATATCCTTTAGGGATGTCATTGCAGTGCTTGTATGTAAATGCTATATAATCTATTAGGTATTTCAGATCCCTTTACGTGGTCCTTGGGAAGCCAAGTCATAATATTTTATGTCCTTTTTCTAGCAGGGGCACGAGACATAGGTTTCCCCCATTATAATGATATGATACTATGAAAGTATCGATAAAGAACTTATGTTGATTTACAAAGAGCATATCAGAACGGTGTGTAAAGTTGGTTTTCTCTGTTTATATGTGAAGTCAGAGAGTCTGGAGAGGCTGTGCAGGCTTACAAGTTGATGCACTCCTAAGCTGCAGAACCCAAGTCCTCTTGGTTTCCACAGACCCCCAGTATCTACAGAGAGCCATCATCAACATGTCTGGCCCATAGGAAACCAGTTATTTGGTTGCTTTTATATATAGATCAACAGGTATCTGAAAGTTGGGAAATGGGAACTCGTACCTGGGCATGGATTACTGCAAATATTTACAGAGTTATCCTGTAGTGCCATAATTCTGTGTAGATGCTGCAGCTGAGTGTAGGGCACTGAACAAACTGTATACCTCAGTTATTTCTGCATTTAGCTCCTTTCAACTTCAGCTCAAGACAGGACTTCAGAACTTCCAGACTGTATTATAAATTCTAGTAATCATGCTGGTTAGAGCAATTTAGTCACCACCTTGCTCATATATTAATCTCAATCTCTTTCTTAAAAATGACGTAGTGAAAACTTAGGATGATAAGTGAACCTAAAGCCTATATCCCATTTAAATTCAGTTCCTCAAGCTAAACTGTGCAGACTGTCAACATCTGAAGCTATTGCATTATGCAGAGAATCAAGTCAAACAGAATCTCATGCTTCAGTGACAGAAGAGAGAGGTATCTTTTTCTGAACAGAAACTTTATTTCTACTGTGCTTTATTCTGATATGAAAAATGACCATTCCTATGACTTTCCAGCATTCTTTTTTCAAAGACCAGTTTCTTGGCTAGCTGCAGCACTTTAACAAATCTCCCAACACCTGCCCAGCTTGGCTTGAAAGAGCAAATGTTTCAGAGTGTCTACTTGCTCAAGACTTTAGGACCCTAGTCCTTATCATGAAGAGGCTCAAGATCATGTGTTCAAATTTGCAGAATTGGAGCGATGTTTACAGTATATAAATTTTCAGTGGCAGAAAGTAAATATTCCTAGTAGTAGATATGAAGAGACCAAATAAAATAATATCTACTGTAAATACATGCATTGCTGTTTGCAAATGTGTCTTTATTCACTTTTATTTCTTTTAGGTGTTTTATTTAGTCTTTAAAATACCCTCTAACTCTAATGACATATTCCAGATGTAAATGTGCACAGATGCTGGTAGTAGGTGTCCAAACTTCACTGTGTGCTTCACAGCATGCAAGTGTCTTGTGTGTGTGCATTCATACATGTATGTACATGCTTTATAACCCAGTGCCTTCCCGTGTCTTACTCACTGCATAAAAGTTTGCACACAATGAAACACTGTTTTATGAAATATCCCCATTGGCACCTTCACTGCTCCTAAGCAGGCACGATCTATCAGTGGTGTAAAGCTGCAGGCACAATTCATCTTTTGTAATCTGTCATAATACATTGTATTTTATACACGGAATAGTCTGACTGGTGTGTTACTATAGTGCCATGAATGCCAGAGGTTCTGAGCAAAAGGTTATATCTGTTTCTAAGCATCTTAAATTCCAGATCTCATGTTGAGATTTTGGTTCCAAGAAGGATTTGATTCTAAAAGCAGGATTTTTTTCTTGATTAATGTTGATTTCAGTGCAAAACTATTCATATCTTCTAAGTATAAAACCTATTCTGCTGAGCTTTATAAAAATCTTAAAAATACACTAAGACCAGGAATTTTTGCTGGAATATAAGACTGGAAGGACAACTGTTTGGCAGTGAAATACTTACCTTCCAGGAATTAATAACTGGTAAATATCCTTATCTCTCCACAGTTACAGACTTACTTTACAGTTGAGATGGGATGGCAGGAAGAAGCCCGGTCATTCCACAAACTGTTCATGCCTTCAGAAAGGAATAGATCTTGTGGTCTTGTGGTAATTCTTTAAAATCAGTAACATGTTCTACTCAAGAATACAAGCTGAGATTTTCCAAGACAGGAGCCAGAGTGGCAACACGCATTTACTTATATCAACACAAGGAAATGAGCCAATTACAGCAAAACTAACCCAACAGACCTTAGGAATTTTAGATGGAAATCCAGAAGATACTACCCTTTCCTCCACCTGCTTTGGCCAAGCTCATGAGGACAGCAAAGGGACAACAAAGCCATCATCCCTATGACAAATGTCAGGGAAACCTGGAGCTATTGCTGTGGTCATATTAGGTCTCTGTTAATGTCTGTGAGTCTTGCTGTAATTACTTACTCAGTTTCATGGAATCTCTTTGCTGTCTCACTAAAAGTGTCCACCACTTTTTAAAATAGGGGTAGAACTATTGGTCTATTAGAGGGTTAAAACTGCATTTTATGCATTAGCTACGTTGCTAGTAAAAGAAACATAGATTCAATGCATGTTACAATTTTCTGTTTCCCTTTTTGTCATGTTGTATGTTCATTCCTGTTATACAGAGCACGGAGTTTGTGTTGAAATGAAATGCGCTTTTGCAGTTGTGTTATGCCAACCATCCTATGTTAAGGATGAAGTGAGAAAGAAATTTCCCATCCTTCTAATTTTTGAGGCAATCCTTATGAGTTAGGCTGGTAAGGCAATGCAAAAAAAAACCCAAACAAACAAACAAACAAAAAAACCCTGCTGCCCTTCCTATTCTCTGGATAAACAGAAAATTCAAAGCTACTTAAAACCTATCTGCAAGTTTTTAGCATGTAGATTCATATGCCAGTTATGAGTATACAGAAGAGGAAGAAGGCTACAATTCTTTTAAAGTCAACAGGATCAGAGCATCATCTTCCCAAATTCATCAAATGTAGGTATTTTAAAAACTTCTACATCTATGGTGTTACTTGCTACCTTGAATTTCTTATACAGGAGTTTCTGAGCTTGAGTAATTTTTGAAAGACTGAAACCAGCACTGCGCAAGCTCATCATTCTCAGACCATGCCTGTAGGTGCCTACCAGCACCTTGCCTTGTAGGACACCAGGGATTCTGACAGTGAGAAGCTCCTTATTTCTGCTTCTGGTAACTCACAGTTTCTTGCCAGACTGAACGTTTCTGCCCAGCTTCAAATTTCTAAGGGAAAAATTTTAAGAATCCGAAATAAAAGCAAAATAGGATGGGAATATGAAAACAACATTTCTGAGCCCTGCTGAGTTCCAACAGCAACACAAAACTATTCCGTTTATATATTTAGCTAAATAAATCCTGGCATCACCACTAGTATGTTTCCTCTCATTGTGGGGGTTTCTTTTGACTTGTGTTGGGATAAGTATAAGACGAATGAGAATGAGGGACAGATGTCAGTTCTGTAAGTGCTAGTGGGAACTGGAAACTCCCTTCATCAGCTGCTTTCAGAGTGTTCAAACCTGACCAAGACCATTCATTGGAGCAGGAGTGCTGACAGAGACCAGCTGATAGACCCCAACTTCAGCCTGCAGTTTCTCATGCCCGTCCCAAAGCTGGAATCTGAAATAGCAGGATTAATCCACCCCAGTGCTGTTCTTCTGGGAGGCTTGGTCGCCAGGGTCCCATGCCTTTTGGCACTTCTCCTCAGCCTTCACCTGAGCACCATCACTCTTGCTGCAGCAGCCACCGACCTCAGCAAGGCACTGCTGGCTGATTAAGTGTTGTGGAGAGGAAAACAGCCCCCACGCCTGCACCCATCCCTCTGGAGATGCACAGCTAAGCCCACAAACTCACCGTGTACCAGCACCAGCTATGTAACTGCCCTTCTCCTCTCAGACAGGGATTACTGCTGCTCGTCACTTGTTCCTTCCCCCCTTCTCTCTCTCTCCTGGCTTTTGCGTTTCTTCCGCCGTGATCCATTAGGTGTTTACCGGCAGGATAATGTGACTTTTCACACCGGTTCTCTGTGCGCTGCCCTACAGACTGGGCTGGATAAAGCCTCTCCCCAGCCCCAGCTGGCTGGACATCTCCCCCCCACCTTCCCCTCCCCTTCACACTAGCCAAGCCAAGGATTCCTCTCTCCCTCCCTCTTTCTTTTTCCCCCCCTCCCGCCTTCAGTGCAAACCCAAGACGCGGGATCCTGCCGAGGGAAAGTGCTCCTTGAAATCATCACCGCAGACCCCGCTACGAAAGTGCAGAGGAGGAGAGAGAAAAAGCCTCGGCAGCCAACCTCCTGCAGCTGAGGGCTTTGCAAGCAGGGCAATGGCTCCAGGCTCTCAGAGATTCTCTCTCACCTTTCTCCAGGGCGTGGGATCTATCTTCTTACTTCAGATCATCTCTGTTCAGGCTGATGGTGAGTCCCCCATTCAGTTTGGGCTGGGTTGCTATGGCTGGAATGAGAGCTGTATGTTGAAATGTGTTATTAAAAAAAAAAAAACCCAACAAACAAAAAAAACCCCACCAAACCAACTTTTTTTTT
>VXAX01002222.1:100214-130116 GCA_013399835.1 Leptocoma aspasia | reverse complement strand
TATATATATAAGAAGCTTAAATACATGCCCCAGTTTGTGTTAGGAAACTTCTGATTCAGGGCATTTTAAGACTTCAAAAATATTCTGGGGTTAAGCAGAGAAAGGAAATAAGATCCCAGAAGGCTAAAATTATTTTATTACAACAAAATGACAGGATAGTGGACTTTTCCAGAGGAAATAAGAATAATGAAACAAAGCCAGAACACAACTAAGAAGACTCAGCTATATTTTAGGAGACCTCTCCTTATTACTCAAAGTACCTTTTTTTCCAAAGAACTTTCCCATCTCCCCACTTCAGATGTGTTACTTTATACGGGTAGGTACTTGAGGAAGGGAACCCAAGAAGTGCAAGGCTTTGATAACCTCTTCTGTTCAGTGCCACACACGCTGAAAATGACTGCTCACCTTTCTGCACATGAGCTTCATTTGCACTTCACTGCTGAGGGATGTGATTGGGACATGGATTTGGCTGAAGCACCAGCTACCAGTTACTCTGAAATGGGGCTTTTTGCTTGCTGATAGTGATCCTGAAAAGCTGCATCCCTTGAAAGTTCCCGGTAGCCTAATGCCCTTTTAATGATTCAGCTTGTGATAATGATGACCAACTTGTCTAAACCAAAATACGACTTACTTTTGAAACAACTGTGTCTTTTCCTGGGACAGCAATGCTGAATGGTTACATTTTTCCACTTTCACAGCTGCGATAGATTTACACCCAATCTCAGGATTTTTAAATTTCAAATACCCTAATCCTTTCATTGATGTTTGCTGCATTATTCCAGAGAACAGAACTTAAACATTATAGGGCAATAAAAATTTCTTCTTGTTTGTTCTCAGAGTATTTTTCCTGTTTAACTTAAATTTCTTCCAGTTGATGAGAAAGTATGGCAAAGGAAAGGGAGAAAATTAATCTTGCCTGTATGTTTCTACTGCTTCGAGTAAAAAGTATAAATGTATACCATTTATACAACAGAACCCTGTCTTGTAAAGTTTAAGAGAGTTACATTTCATTAAGCATGAAGGAACAGAAATGTGTCAGACAACCATACTATGTTGCCGTAAGCAAAACTGTGATTCTGTTTTTAGGATGTACTCCTTCCCTAGCAAAATGCCTTTGAAATGAGAAGAGGGGGGGAAAGCATATCCATGAAAAAGGACTCTTCACAGAACTGAAGGACACAGAGCAGGAATAGTAATTTCCCTTGCTAAGAATGATTCACCTGAAGATCCCCTTGTTTTTTCAGGGGGACATGCTAATTTTTATTATTTTCATAAAATTATTGAAACTAACTTTTTTGATTCCTAAACAGGCATATTTTAAAAGAGAAAGGGAAAAAAAGGTTGGAGATCATTTTAAGGCAGAGGTCATGGCAGATTTTAATTGTCATTCAACAGTTTGTCAAATTTACTTCGCATGTGGTAACACATTTATAGAATGAAAGGGCATAATATCTGAAGTACTTAACAATTGTCAAGCAGTATTATAATACTGTGGTTTGCAATTTTATTTAAATTCTAAGTAGCATTGTGAAAGATGTGTAAGTCTGCTATTAACTTGATCTTCAGTGGGTTCTCCTAATATTAATATTCAAGCAAACATCTGTAACACTGTCCTATAAGCCATGTGGGTTAAAACAGAAGAAAACACTGTATGTCAGCTTTAAACTTTACTGCTATGTATTTAAGAAGATCTGAGAGTATGAAACAGGATTGATACTTTCTTTCATAGCAGATTCTAGGCTGATCCTGTCAGAAACCACCTTCTTATTTTTTAAAGTGTGGGTGAAAATATAATGGTGCTAGTTTCTAATACATATAAATGTCATTTAAATGCCAATGGACCATTCTGAGTGACACATACCTGTTTGTGTATTTGTTATTTTTAACTGAAGGTATTTGACTGTGTTGCAAACTGCTAAAGGGATTTCGAATATGTCTTGTAAAAAACCCGTGAAATTCAGACTGGCTTCCGTTACAGTCAAACCTCTGAAACTGGTTGCAATGTATTTCCCTAAGGAAGACTTTCACTTTATTATCTCACACAACAATAATGACAGAGAGTAGGCAATAAAACTGATGGCCGTCGAGGTCTGGTGAAGGTGTAAAGCTTTGGAGCTTAATTGATCTCTTTTGACCATTATTTACCATGGCACATACTGCTGTAGCACAAATAGGCTGCAGAAATACCCAGGCAAATACAGAAATAAAATACAGCTTCATTTCACTTTGCAGCTTTTTTTCCCAATTGAAATGGTCTTGCTCAAAGCTGTTTAGATCCAGGTCAGATGGACAGAAGACTCCCCAAGGGCTTGTTCACCCTCTGAGGTACCATGATGTGCCATTGCCAATGCAGTTACTGGAGAATAATATGTTATTATGGCAGTTCTCAATTGTATCAGTGCAAATTCAAGGGGTTTAAATTGTTTTCCATTTGCACTGGAATAGGAGAACAAGGATGTGACTTCCTGAATCCTGCACAGGAGTTGCCTCCACTTTTTTTGCCTTCTTCTTTTGTTTTTTTTCAGGGCTCCTAAAAATCCACATATACGAACCATAGTTTTCTGTAAAATACTTGCTCTGAGACAGAGCATGTTAGGAGAGGGTGGTGACGATTCATCTACTGTACTGAGACACTCCTGAAATGATAAATGTGCTAATTTCAAAGCTTTACTAATTGTGCCAAATTGGAGTTGGTCTGTTGGCTAAATTTGGATTATATGAAGCTCTATTGGTCAAGCCAGTCATCAGCAGTGCCCATGCATGGTGCCTGCAGAGGTTGCAGGTAAAATGATCCAGAGTCCATGAAGCTGAGCACAAATAGGATCTGAGAGACATGCCTCTAACTGGAAACTTATGACGTCCAAAGTAGGAAACCCCCCCTACTAAAGTATTTAATTTGGCTTCTTTGTCATCCTTTTTTTAAGTAAAGGAAAAGATGTATGTTTTTGTCTCTTCTGCTCTCTCTAGACGCTCACATTTCTGTAGCAGGTGTCTGCACATTTCATTCTCCTGCTTGCAAAATAACACACATTCTTGTGAGAACAGTTCCAACTATTTGATCCTAAAGTGTCCAGTAAAATCCAAATTTAGGCCCAAGCTGGGTTTAGCTGATGAGGAACTCAAAGACATCTTGATTTTGCTATATTTCTGATGATGCAATATTTTTTGAATTGAATAAGACATCATTCACTGTTGTTTCTCACAGAAATAAACTCCACATTTGTGAACCCTAAGTAGAACTGGTAATTAGCCAAATCTTTGTCTGCAGTTGTAGAGTTACTGGATCTTCCACCTTTACACTTACAATCAAGATATATTGTTACACACATCCATAGAAATGAAAATTAAAATTTCTCTCGAAGTATGGAAGTGACCTTCCCTTCCTCTGCTCTCTTTTACCTGAATTTGAAATTTTTAACATTCAAGTAAAAATGTATTGGACTCCACATTTGCACATCTTTCACCAAATTTGTTTTGTTGAAACTGATTAGGTTTTATTTTTTTAAATAGGAAGTGTCATGGCATGAGGTCAGCACACTGGGCATGTCTTTTAAAGTGCTTTCATTTTATATTATTTTTGAGGGATATTCTTACTTTAAGGTATGCTATGCACTTTTATTTTCCTTCTTCAAGCATGATGCAAATCCTGCTGAAAACATGGAGAAATTTGAACTCATTTTGGCTGGCATTGAACTATGCCTATGCACCACTTTTAGAACTTCTTTTACTTCTGTTACTGTAAAAGAATAAATCAGCCAAAGTCTTTTCTTGATAACCAACAGAATTCTGTTAAATCCACTGATTTTCTGTAAAATATGAAGAAACAGATTTTGGACTGGTTTTATTTTTGAAGGACTCCTTTTTTGCACTTCCATATATCTGATTGTAGATGTCTCTTAAGTCTTGAAAGCATTATGAGGATCAGTTCTTAAAAGCTGAGGTTAGCAAAATTTGGAGCTGGAAATAAGGTGGAGTAAGAGTAATGAACCATTGGAACAGTTTACTATAAAGTGTGCTGTAAATTCTCCATCACTTGGAGGCATTGAATCATGACTGGATGCATGTTGAAAAGATATGCTGTAGTTCAACCATGAATTTTTGGACTTGATGGTGGAATTACAAAGGGAAATCTACAGTCTAGTTAGGCAGGAATTTAACAAGGTGATAAAAATGACTCCTAGAAGCCCTAAGATCTACGTCTCTGTGGGCATGTTTTCAATCACAATACAGTGGGGTACACTTAAGTAAAAATTATATGAATCTATTTCAAAAAACTAAAACATTATCAATATATCAAAATATAATCAATATTCTGTAATAATAGTGATCAGATAATGGTAGAGGCTAGAAATCTAATATAGGCTAGTTATTAAAGAGGAAATCTCTTTTTTCAAGCATGTATTTTTCATGTGAACTGTGAATCCCACTGACAAATAGCGGTTGGAGGAATTATGTCTTATTATTTATGCCTCATCATTGAAGTTAAAAGCTTTTTCACTTGTTTCAACTGGGAATCTAAAAGAATTCCTCTGTGACAAGGATCTTTTTCATTCTGATCCTGCTAAACTCAACATGTTCAATAAGCGTCCTGAGAAATACTACTTTGCATGGATTTTTATCTTGATCTTTAAATCAAAGGGACTTGCTTTGTTTAGAAAAGCTTCAGAAAAGTGTGTAGAGTTTTAGTAACAAATTTCCACCCCCCGTGGAGGTGGAAGTGTTATGGGAAACAAGTGTTACAGGGCAGAAATGAAGTGAGAGTTGAGAGGGAGCTCAGACACAGTGGCTGCTCAAAGGTACCACAACCAAAGGCATACTACATTCTTCATGTAGACATGATCCTTCAGCCTGTGTCTTAAGGAAAAAACAGAACAGTCTCATATTTAAAACAGAATGACAACACCTCTCTTGATACTCTCTCAGAGATGACTGATTTCAACCACCCAAATATATAAAAACAACTGCTATTGTGATCAAGTATGAGAGACAATCCTTTTTTAAGAAACATTTCATTAGAAGTAGGACTAATAAAAATGTTGCAAATAATTATCCAGGACCCCTAAATTCCCTTAGACTGAAAATGATACCACTTTTGAGATTAAAAGTGAGAAAAATTCAATACATACATATCTTGAGTATGTTAGCCATGACACTGTAAGGTGCAGAATTCAATGTTGCAGTCCTTTTTTTTAAGGGGATTTTCTGTCTTCATGTGGTTTTGTGTTTTTCCTGTTACTGTGCCAGCATGTCTCCTGTATTTTTTTCCTGTCAATTCTCCTCAGTAATGTGACACATCTCAGGATATTGAGGATCCAGCTATTCCATTGGTCAAGCATCTGATAAGTGAACCTTACTCACTATTATATTTTCTAATAAATTAGACAAAACCAGAGGGCATATCTTGAAAACTGGACAGATAGCCACAGAGCTTCTAAAACTTTGAAGAAAATTCACAGATTGGCCTGGTGAACAGATTGGCCTTCTTTACCCACTTCTAACCAAATTCTGGCTAACCAGAATTTCCTATGAAGTAGTTCACTGTAACTTCCCAACCAGTAAGTCTTTCCTAGCTCACCTTATAATTCACTTGTTTATATAATTTAATCATCCCTTTTCAAAGGACAAGACTCTGTTTTGACAGCATCTTCATAGGTTCTAGTAAAAAGTTAGTGTGTCTTAAGTACTAGCAAACAACATAGCAGTAGTCAAGGGAAGCTGTCTCAGCTTCTGTCTTGGATAGGCTGAACCCCTTTAAAAATTTAACTCTTGCTTACTGATAAAATGACTAAATCATTAACTAATTGTATCTAGATAGAACTTGAAGCTTGAGGATTTTCCTTTCTTTAAGGCTTCTAACTGAAATACTAATAGCTAGAAAATAAGGGTTATGCCATGTCAAAGTAACATTCACAATTTAAGTCAGATGTTATGCAAACTAGCCCTATATGTCTTTCACCATGCACCTCAATCCTGACAGTCAAACAGTGAAATGTAGAATGTGGACAGCTTTTAGTTGGGACAAAGCCTTGTGAATCATTACACTTAATCTCTGTTTTCCTTTAAGAGCAAAGGTTGTTTTGCAACTTAAGAATGGCTGTTCAAGACCATAATCTCTCTGTTTATACTGTCTCTCTCCCTAGGCCATGCACACTTCACTGTGTCTGTCCAGGCTTTGGAAAAAGGTGCTCCATTAGTGTCATGTGCATTATGTGGGACATGCTGTAAAGAATCCTGATGTTTGTGTACTCAGGGATGTAGAGGCTTGCTACTTTGACTACTTTGTGTAAAACCCCCCTTTCTAATTACAGTTGATGGTATTGACTACAGTAGAGACTCCAAAGACAATGTAATCTAGTGGTTATCACACTGACCAGTACTTCTGGTTGTATTCCTTGGTCAGCTACTGTTAACTGCCTTAGGAAAATCACTCTGGGTACTCTGAATTTCTGTTCCTTCTCATAGCTGCTTCTCCCGCTTATTTAAATTGCCATTTTCCCGAGTCAGGATGACTTCCTCCTGTGCACATGTCGAATTCCCACCAAAGCAGGAGTCTTCATTAGGACCCATCTGCTCTTGTTAGCTAATGTAAACACAAATTACATGTTTACTTGAGTGAAACTACATTTTTTGATGTAAGGATTGTGATTCTTCCAGTGGGTGTAGCTGTGCACAGGTGAGAACAGAAAGCTGTCAGAGGCAAACCTACCCTGTATAAGTTCCCTGTATTTAGGATTAGAATCAGATTTACCAATTTGTTGAAAGAGTCTGTGGTGAGAATGGTATTTGGTACAGAACCAGGCTGAATCAGTCTGAAGGATTCCCAACACTGGTCAATAACTCCTATGAGTGTGCGGCTGGCTGCACTTGGTGAACACTTGGTATGTGCTGGAAGTTATCCATTCATATAACCACTATAACTAATCCACTTTGGAAATAAGACATAAATAATAGTTTCCGGGCATTTACTGAATGAGCAGTGCTTAAAAATTTTCTTCCTGCAACTGCAAGCAATATCAGTCTGTACCTCTGAAATCTAGAAGGTATTCTGAGGGATGTTATCATCAGAAAAAAGATGGTTATGGCAGCTTAAATGTCAGCTGCGAAGTGTCTCATTGTTTATTTCTTTTTCTGGAGCATTCAGCTCCAGAACCCAGTAACTTCTCAAGCTTCATTGCCAAAACCCCAACTGACCTGTTCCCAGTTGCCAAAACCTCTAACTTTCACCCTTTCAGCTTTCCTGGTATTAGATAAATTAAAGTAAAATAAACTGAACTGAAAATAAAAATAACACAAAAAATGTTATTCTAAATATGTTCTCATGTTCATTCAAAAAAAAAAAAAGCCTGCCATTAATAAAAAATTCTGTCTGTCTTTCCAAAAAGACATGATAATGAAGCAGTCTGCATTTAGACACAAGACGTCATAGAATGACATAATTTTGGTTTTAGACAGTAAGTATAAATTTCTGATGTGGAAGACAGGGCTGCAATACTGGCTTTTAGGCATGTGCTTACTTTACAGGTGTAGTTGTTATAGAGTAACTGTAAAATCTTTAGTAATGGATTCCGGTGTTAGTAGCCTACAGGAGGCGTTCTTTGTGGCTTTGACTTTATATATGCATATGAGAGAGTATCATGCTTTTTCTCTCCAGATCTTAAGCACAGACCTACAGAGGCAAGACAAGCTTCTCCTCTGAATTAGGAATGACTAGTGGCTTAGCCATTCTTGCTTTTCCTGTGATGCACAAAATTAAAAGAAAAGCTAACAAAAGGATACTTACAGTTTTGAAGAAATTCGGTTTTCAAAAAAAACATTAAAACAAACTTAGTAAAAACATTAAAATAAACTTAGTAAAAGCATGAAGGCTTTATTTGGTGATAATTTGCAATATTTTAAATATGTATTGAGTACAATTCCATGATGGATGTCATGTCCTCTCTTGGTGTTGCAGGGAAAGTGTTTGCACTTGAGTCCAAGAACAACTCTCAGGGTCTGGATTTAGCCGAAGCTGAGAAAGCTTGTGTTGACCTGAGTGCTCGTTTAGCAACTGCAGAAGAACTGAAAAGGGCTGTTCTGGACTGTTCTTTTACTGGCTGCACCACAGGATGGCTTGCCAGTGGCTCTGCTGGGTAAGGACAACAGCATTACACTTTCTGGGAAGTATGAATGATGGTTATCAAGCAAGTTTTCCACCTTGACTAAGATTTGCTGAAAAGCACTGGCCACAATTCAGCCACCGTGACATATAGCTAAATTTGCCACGCTCCCCCAAGAATTAGTTTTTTACAGCTAATATTGCAGGTACACAAGTATTCATCAGTCTCACATTAAGATTTCACAGATTTGATGCAATTTTCTTTTCTTCTTTCCTGCTTAATTACGTCATTGTTGCTCCTGTTCCCCTGGCCTATAGTGGGGTGCTGAGCCCTAAGGAGCCTTGCAGGCTGAGGACATGGTGCTGGAGTTGCTCCCACTGACTCTGTTATTCTCCAGTCCTTCAGAAGCTCAGCAAACTAAACTTCTCATGGGAACCACATCTGTCTAATATATCAGTGCATGCCTGAACAGATAATAGGCATGTTCAAAAGGGCACAGATGCACTTAGATATGATAACCCACATGTGGTTGAGAGTTTGTTGAGAAAGCCCACCAGGGAACTGATATTGTCCCTCAATGTGTTTGAGGTAGCTCGGGTGACTCAACGTGGCACTAGGCTGAGCTTTTCCTTGCATGAAGCGCTGTTGCCTCTGTAGAGACTAATTTAAAGCAGGAATGTAAATGGAGGCATTGAGGGAATGTCTGATGTCACTGAAGCTGGGACCACACAGGAATTGCCCAGAAGGAATATATCAAATCCATTTTCAATGTTCAATGGGGATAAAGTTTTGTTTTACCAAAAAAATGTTTCCAAACTTTAGCATATTATTAGATTTTGTGACCGTTACCAGTTTCTTAAGTAGGCGTTGGTTTTTCTGTATTTTTAGTAATAAAATTTCCAAAGGACAGAAAATTACTACTATTAATGAAATATTATATTTAAACAATTTCAAGGTTTAACAACCATTTTCTCTGATTATATTTTTCCCAGGTGAAAAAATTGTTGGAAAATTTATTTGTATGTGCTTTTGATCATTAAAAAAAAACAAAAAAACCCCCCAAAACAAACAAACAAAAAACAAAAAAACCCACAAAACAAAACAAAAAATCCCCCCCCCAAAAAAGCAAAACAAAACAAACCAACCAACCAAACAAAAAAAACCACCAAAAAAAACCCCCACAAAAAATAAAACCAAACAAAAAAAACCCACACACACACAAAAAAAAAAACAACAGAAATGTTTCAGGATAAAAGCCAATGATATAAACCCTAAAAATCATGTCATTTTCCCAAGACAGTTGCTGAGACATCTTGCAGGCTGACAAGCCAGGAAAACTGTATAACTGTAATAAGTCCATGGTAAAGTTGTTGTACAGGGTCTTTTACACAACCTCTGTATTTTGGAAGTAAGGAATGATGATGGGTAGAAGAAGAAATAATGGCTTTTTTTATCTAAGCAATACCACTACCACTACAGTGAGATCCTCAATTGCTGCAGGCACTGGAGCTGTGACTATTAATAGATCAGCTGTGGACTGAATATAGTCAATATCAAAATTGTGATAAAAAACACAGTGATAAAAACACATCATAAGCATGGGAAGGAAATGAAGACTTTTCATCCTTTCCAACTTGCTGTACTCCATTCCCCCAGTAAACCGGTCCTTAGTAGGGAAGTCTCTAAAATATTTATCAGAAAGAACCTTGTGGGGGCACATCAGCACACCATAGCTGTGCAGTCACCAGATCTGGCCTTCACTGGAAAGCTTCACAAGAAAGAAAAGTTCTGCAGAGCGGGAATTTTATACTCTGGGGCTATTTTACCTATGGCTGGGCAAGCACCAGAAAGTATGTTACTTGGTTCATTGAACCGGATATTTTTGGCTCTGGGGAAAAATAGGAATTGTATACTGCCTAAAAAGGCTAATCTGTTTTAACTGTAAGTTAATGCAGCTCTGGAGAAAGAACCGAGCAGTTGAGTGCAAAGTGTGCAAATGGGACAAAGTTGTTTAAGTTGAACAAGTTCAGCTCCAATATAGAGATTTACAGAGGAATTTAGATGAAAAGGTAAAATTATGCCAAAAGGAGTTCAGTAATAATACACACAGGAGAAACATGCAATCTACGTGAAAATATCTTTACAGGGTCTGATTTACCTCTGTCAGGCCAGGAAAGATATGAGGACATCGCTATGGGCAGCACAAAGAAAACCTCTGTCAGACTGCAGCTGTAGTAAAAACAGACAAACAAACATTCAAGCAAACAAAGAAGTTGCTACAGTGTTTGTGGAATGGGATGAAGAATATGAAAAAAAATATAAATATGTGGGTCAGTGTAATAGCCTCCTTTGTAATAGCCTCCTTTAGAATACTATATGTATTGCTAGTGTATCTTGGGAAAGGTACTAAAAGTGTCTCAAAAAAGGGCTCAAGAGTGATTAAAGTAATGGAAAATTTATTAACAAGGGACTCCAATTATTTTACTAAGTTAGTTATTTATTTTTTTAAATTTACCAATTCAATACTTTGGGCATTTACTTGATAAATGGAAATGTGACAGCAGGGATAAAGGATATCTGGTATACAGAAAAACCCCTCCATGTCAGTTGATATAACCCAGAGAAGGGAAAGCAGGCTTCACAGCATGCCCACAAGTTAGAGAGAAATGGAAAATTATTTCTGAAATAACGGACTCTTTGCTGGGTGCACCTTGTGTATTTATCTGATGAACCTCCACATCTTTGGATGATAGGTGACCTCCCCACATCTGCCAGGTCCAAAACTGTTCAGGACATTATAAGTTGGATCTAAAACCTTGGAATCCTCCCAGCAGCTGAGTGGCATCCAGTGCAGATCACAGAGCTTTAGTCAAATACTCGCCCATATCCTCTTGGACTTGGTACATGAGAAAGGAGATGAATAGGAGGGGAGCATGATAAAAGAAGTTCCTAATTTCAGGAAGAATGAAGTTTGGTTTATTTATTTGGTGCCTGGAAGGTATCCCAACCTTTCCCCTGAGGAAAAATGAATTAGACATTGGCAGTAGAGTAAACAAAAACAAATGATGTGATTGAAGTCATTACAGTGTTGCAGATTTTCTGACATGCTTCAGCCCTCCTTTCACCACTTAGACTTAAAACTGAACAGGAGTTCTAGCAGACTTGTAAAGACTTTTTCACTGCTAGATCCATTCTCGAGGTTTGGCACAAGTCTGTGATTTGTTCACTTCTGATGACTATTTATGGTTTTAGTGAGTAATTACAACCCTACTCCTGGTAAATATATCCATCACTGTTGATTATTTTGTCCTTATTATTATTTTTACAGCCAAATCATAGCCTGGAAACCTGTGGGAGTTTCTCCTCTTATGGCAGAGGCACATCACTGTGTCAGTTTGAGCATGTTTGTATTGCCTGCTCTCTGGGCTATACCGCCTCTATGGGCAAAGAGGAGCATTTGGACTAAAGAGCCAGCCCAGTTTGGGTGACTGTCAAATTTCTGATAACTCTCATGTAAATGCAGATCATCCGTATTTAAATATGCCCACTTCAGTCCCTGCAAACTGGGCTAGCCCAAGCAGCAGGTCTTGATGAATATGATTCATTTCAACTGATTCAGAATGGAAATTGCTTAAACAACTATATCCCTGCCAGCAAATCCAAAGACACAATAAACTGGGTGATTTTGTGGTTTGTGCACCCTGAAACAGAATTTCTTTCACAGGAATAAGGGGATGTTCTTGTCTTGCCCTCTCAGTTGTTCAGGCCAACCCAATTCATGGTTTAGGGCTCTTTCACACAGACATGTCCCTAGCAGTCCAAGGGCTTGGGAACTTTTTGAGAAGAGCCACTGACAAATAAGTAGGGATGACTTCTGCCACCAAGGCAGAAGTAAGCCGTTTACAAGTCAGTCCTGACATGTGTAACTTATAAAACATTACACATTGTTGCATTTCAGGAAATGAAATGTCATTAGGCAAGTCTCATTTGTCAGATGAGCCCTAATAGCTATTTATACTAAAAATGACACTCTTATGACTTACTTGCATGTCAGACAAGTGAGTCAGTAAAATCATCAAGTGATCTGCCAGAATATAAATGAAAAAAGGTGGCAGAGTTCTCTGAAAGCAAATTTACTCATTTCCAGTGCTTTTGTAGGATGGAAAAGCTGAAGCTGTCCTATTCCCAATCCTGTTCCATATTTGCCTACAAAGAGATGGAGCCATGTATGTCTTTTATAACAGTTTGAAGTTCTGCATAGAATTTTTCTTCTACGACAGACCTCTTGCAGGGATGTCAATGTGCTCCTTTGCATGAAATTGCCCTGGGCTGGTTCCTAGCCAGTCCCTAGAGGATTTATTCCAGAGGGGATAAATCTGGCGTGAGCAAGCAGAGTCAGCTAGAATAAGCTGTGCTCTGAGAGTCAGAAGACAGGGTTTCTTTTCTTGGCTGACCACAGACCAGGTGTTTGCTCCTGTGAAAATTACTTCATCTCTATTTTTCCTTCCTTTTGTTAGCTCTTTGGGTTGTGCACTGACTGCTTTTGAATGTTTCTACGGTGTCAAACACAACAGGGCCCTCACTGCAGATGACACCAGTGGGAAATGTAATAATAAGACTCAAATAGGGCATTTCACAAGACTACCTACTTCTTTTTCTGCCTATTGCATGGGACTTGCCCAGTACCTGACAGTATGGTAATAAAAGCACATCTCCTGGGAAAGAGAAAAGTAATATCCAAGGAATGAAATAAAGGGTCAGTTGCTAACCCTTGCCAGTCCTCTCATCTGTGTTTGTAAAGCCTTGTGCTTGTGGGTCCCTTGAAATTCATCCAGGTGTGCCTGCTAGAACAGGCCCACTTGCTCTTTGCAGAGAAGCAGTTCTGGGTATACATCACTTTGGCAAGCTCTTGGTTTTATTTCAAGGCTGTGCTCTGCTGAGATATGCAGCATGGTGATAATGCACATGAATTTGCTCCCAGACATGTATTTGAGGCAGGTCAAGTAATTCCCTTCAAGAGAAAAATCCAGACATAACTGACAGAACATGGTCCAATTCAAAATGCTGAAGTTGCTTATGAAATTTTCTGAGGACATCGTGGACTTCAGAATGCTTTCATGTCACAAAGTCTAGTCCCACAGCTCACAGCTCATGTCATGCTCTCCTAGAAGATGACTTTGTCTTTTTGCTGCTTCTTGTCAATCATCTCAGTAAGTCTCATGCAAGGTAAAAACAAAGTAATCGTGTTTCAGGAATAGGGATTTCTACATAAAGCTCAGCCAAGGAACTTGAATTTAAGAAAAGGGCATGGCCAGTTTACTCCAAGGGAGTGGAGTATCACTGACCAGTGTAGACATGAATCATTTTCCATCAGCTTTGGGAGGAGAAAAGCAAACCTTTTCTTAGCACAACTTGGGACAACAGCACGGACAAAGTATGACAGCTATGTTTCTTGTAAAAGAGACAGCCCAATAATTGAATAATTTTCCAGAAAATTTACTTTTTTGAGGAAAAGCACTACACAAAAGAAAATACATATTTTTATGTATTTTCTAGGACAAGCACCCAAACCACCATCTGCTGAACTGTAGCATCACAGTCCTCAGAGTTGCCATTTACTAAGTGAGATATGACTCTCAATTTTAAATTGTATTTTTACTGGAAGGTTTTTTGTAATGAGCTCTGAGTGATTTAGCAAAACTTTAGCAAGCTTTGGCACAAAAAGCATGGGTTTCCTAGTGAAATTAATTAATGCCAGAAGGTTAGAAACCATTCCTAAGACCAAGGTAAATCACACTATTGAACAGGAAGGCAAGCATGACTTTAGAGATGGAGTAATAGAAATGGGGTGCAATGAAATGGTATTTTATGAAGGGTAATAGGAATTTCTGCCTTAAACCAGCTAGAAAGGCACAGCAGGAGAAAGACCTGGGTGTAGTCACAGAACACAGGATGGCTGTGGGCCTGTTGTAAAGTGAAATAACTCATGTAAAATTTGTGAGAAAAATAAATGTGATCATCCTAAAAGACATCCGGCAGCAATTCCAGAGGAGAGAGGGCAGTACTGAAGAGCTTGAATGAGGCAACCAAGCAAGGCAAAGAGCTTGAGTGAGACACCACCTGCAATTATGTGTGATGCAATTCTTCTCATCCAAGCTCAGAAGGTCTGGGCTCAGACTTGGATTAGTCCGAAAAAGCACCTCTCTTATCAAAAGGTGATTAAAGGTGATCATTTGCTTATCTGAACAAATGAAGACAGAAGTGGGATATACTTAGTCTTTGCAAATGCACAAGAGGGGCTAACACCAGGATTTTAACTTGCCAGATAGTTCTAATGAGGTTGATTTTCTACTTTTCAAAAGAAGTTCACACATTTTGCCTTTTTTTAGAATCACTGTAATGCTTTGTTGTATCTGAAACCTTTCCTCAGAATGGAGCTGCTTTGTAAATTAATAGCATTCAGAAAATATTTTTGTATTTTTTAAACCCTTTGATAACTAATCAGTAACCTCTGTTACAAAAGCCATGGATTAAACGGGAGCCTGTAAAGTGAAATTGGCTAAAACCACCTCTCTAGTGATGCTTGATATGTCATTGAGTTTCCAACTAGTCCAGGCCAGGAAGCAACAGGATTCTCCTTTGCATGCACTAAGAATGCTCAAATTATATGTACCTAGTGATATTAGCGTAAAATGGCTATATAAAATCTTTCATACTAGGCTACAGTACGAAAGCCTGCATGAGTGGGCCGTATTTATTTAATGGACAGAGGCCTTACTATTTCAGTAGTCATGTGTACAATTTTAAGCACAAAAGACTGCATTTTGGTGTATATTTTTAAGAACCTAAAGGATATTGGTTCTACCTTGGTAAGACCTCCTTTTAACATTTCCAGTGGCAGTATTGCTGTTGAAATGTCTTCATGTCACACTTAGCAGCTGCTTTCTTTGGGACACATCCAGCCAAAATTAGCCTCTATAGCTCCCAGTCAATGGACTTTCCAAAGCCCACCTGCACTCCCCTTCATGATTTTTCAGGGAAATTTTCTTCCCTTTGGTAATCATGAACATGTCATTTATATTTTATTCCTCATCAGAGCCAGCTTTGTAATTTGCACTTTCCTAAAATACAGAGGGGAAAGACTAAGAATAAAAATCCCCTAGTTTGGCTCCCAGACTACTGTTGTTTTTTTTCTCTTACCTAGTTACTGAAACACCAACAGTAAATCTGACCCATTAAAAAAAATTAGCACAACATGTTAAAGATTTATCTTGACTAAGAAAACTGATGAAGTTTTAAACTTTCTAATTAGGGGAAGGTCTCTTATACTATCTTACGAACCAGACTTTCACAGTGCCTCAACAAACAGACTGTTCCTGATGTTCTTCTGAGCTGAATATATTGCAAACTCGTACTACTATGAATCAATGTCATAAGACCATTCTGATTCAGTTCAGTGAATTTATTGACTAAGACTAGAAAACCCAAAATCAGCTGGCGGATAAAGTAGCAACTACAAAAAATGTCCCACCTACTGTTTTCTGTGCTGATGGATCACGCTTTATCATATAAACTCAGCTGTCAAATCCATATGTTTTAACTTGGTCTCACTGAAAAATTTTCAAGTATTACAAAATTGCCTTGTAATTTTCTTAGAAAGCAAAATTATCAGTGGATACTACTATAAACAAAAGTTATAATTTCTATAAAAATACTATGTCTTTATTAAAAATACCTTTATTATACATACATACATACAATTTATGACACTAACTATAATTACAACAGTTCTAGCATATAATTATCATATATTTATTAGTATGTATTATATTATGGCATATTTTGGCATATTGTAAAATATATACTATTCATGCCAGCTTTTCTGCTATTTGCGTCTTTGAAAGTAGAGCAAAATATACCAATTACTCATTCATTACATAATACATTAGAAAAAAAATTAAGCAGCACAAGAGTAAGCAGAAGGCTTCTGGGAAGTCTGGTTCATACCTTATTGTGCCACATATTAGAATTTCTCCTTCTGTGTGCACATGATATCTGCAATATCTGAGTCATTGCACATGAAAACAACTATCAGATTGGCCAAACTGATCTTTTTCCAAGATGGACACTGAAGAAGTACTGTTAATTGTTCTTAGCTGGATTAATCATATTGTACAGCAGGAGTTAAGCTGAGGTTCAACACAGCGCAGAATCCCTGGTCTCCTGGTTTCTCTTTTGGGAGGAGAAGAAGCATCATGAAGCAGTTTGTCCTTCCAAGCTGGGTAGCAGTAGACTGAGAAGATTCTCAGTAGTTTGTCACGGAAACAAAGGAGACACCTTTAGGCACCTTCCAATTTTTCATCAGAGAGCAGGGGCTGTTGTCAACACCACCAACCACATTTTTATCTTACTGGATAATATGTGGTACATTCATGGTCTATGGCAATAGTGTTTCTGATTGATTTGTATGCTGAGATTTTGAGTTCATGGCCATGTAAGGGTAATTTTCAGGGATGCACAGGTGTTTCAGCAGATGTGGATCACAGACAATTGTTATGGGTGATATGCTGTCTGAACTCAGTTCTTCTGAGCATGTCTGCCTTCATCAGAAATCTCCACAGAAGGGAAAGTAAATCAAATATATTTCTTAACCAAAAGGCACAAAATCAAGCATTACACTGCTCTGAGGATCAGATGACATTACATGCTGAGTAATGAGCTTAAGTTCAATTAATGCATGAAAGTATCCATAGATAGAATTAAATGTACATGACTACATTCTTCTGAATTGGCTGTATAGGTGGATGTATCCCTTTAAAAGTATAAAGTTTGTGACATTCTCTCAGCCACGATGCATGCCCCAGGGCCATAATTCAAAGCAGTCAAGAAACAAATCAGGCAGCAACACCTCTCAGCAGGTTGCTGGAAAGAGTAGGACAGCTGTACAATTTTTTTTGTCTCTTATTTTGGCATGTCTGTGCTGGTGTTGAAGAAATTTTAAGATATGATGAATTCTGAATTGTTAGCCATTTTTCAGTAATGAAAATTGTAACAAATTTAAAAGCATCACACTCCACCTTTTAGAACTGTGACAAAAGTGTACCTGTGTATTTAAGTTCTAGTTATAGATTAAAAGCTAGCATTTTAGGATTATGGGGAACCCTCAAGAACTCAGATAATCAACTATTATTGTGTGGTTTTAGTCATACCTGAAATCCTACTGACTGCAAAGAGACTATTTCTATGCCATGGGCATTGCAGGTCTGATTGACCCGCTACTGAGAAATGCTGAGCACTCTTGAAGTTCTAGTCACCAGCAGCAATAACAGCTTACAGAAGATATTTAAAGCTTGCAGGACTGAGCTTGAGGTGGGAAACCACTGTTAGAGAAGAAGGAATGAAAGAGATTAAATAGATTTTTTTGTCCTTGTCAGTTTTTTAGAATCACAGAATCATTAAGGTATGAAAAGACATCTGAGATAATCAAGTCCAGTCATCGACCCAGCACTGTGTCTTGTGTACAAGGCAAGATTTCTTTCATTTCAGAAGGATTGCATTACGATGCTTGCAGTTTTAATCAGATAAATTTTAATATGACAAAAATCCAAATTAAAGTCCTAAGTAGCAGATACATGTAAATACATGTAAAAGATCTTAATTTAAAGCCTTTCTTTCTGTGTAATGTTGAAACTATATGCAAGGTACACCTTTGTAAGTTTGGTCACACCGGATAGCAGCTGTAAAAGGTTCTCAAAATGAACTAGCTAATTGCTCAAATCTATCAACTACAAGCTTGTAATTTATTGTACAATATTTGAAAAAAAAAGTGAGAAAAGCTAGCACTTCATATATGCGATATTACTCATGAGCCAGTTACCCTGTTTTGCAATGACGTCATTGTACCAAGGATGTGTCACCCACAGATAACTTTGTAGCCTGATGAAGAACTGATAAAGAAATTACAGTGTTTTAGGCAGAAGCAAAATACATAAATATAGAAGTTAAAACTAGAAATCAGAAAATTCAAGATAAGATTTCAAAAGTGGCTTCCAAGTCTCAGGAATTTTAGTCTTTCATAGAACATAGAAATGAGTGCAGCCTGATTTTCAGGGACCTGAATTTTAAGATGGTAACAGTCTTCAAAATGAATTTGTTTTCTTTTGTTGGTTTTTTTTTTTTTTTTTTTTTTTTTTTTTTTTTTTTTTTTTTTTTTTTTTTTTTGAGAGAGAGAGCCTGAAGCCTAAAGTACAAAATTACAGATGAAAAGCACTTTTTTTGCAGTCATATCATTATCTGTCTACTCAGTGTTGCAAGACATAACTGATCCAGATATCTAAGCAACTGAGTAATTATTGGAAAGATTAAGGTTGATGAGTTAATTTTTGGAGGGAGGCATGAGTGTCTCATTCTCTTAGACCTTGTAAGACACAATGGATCAATATGTGACTATTATGTACATACAGAAAATTTCTAATTGATGTCTTGATCCTCCCAGTCATCCGAACTCATTTTGGCAGATCAAGTTGCTTTTGTCTAAGTGCTTAATTACTGACTTAGAGGTCTTGGATTTTAAATCCATTAAATTCTGAGAGAAATGGATTTAAAATTTGTGGGGACCATATTGTCCTTAAAAGGGGTCCTTTTTGAAGAGATTTTTTTTCCTCTCAAAAAAATCAAGTGGAGCTTTCTTTACAAAAGAAACATATTTGGTTTTAAATCGTAAAGGGGCTTTCAGCAGGGAATGACATCATGTTGTTTTCCAGAGGAGAAGTGTGGCAGGAACCATTCTGGTGCATATGCATGACGACCACCATACAGTTTGTTTCATGTTGCTTTTGTTTTTTTATATTAAAAGAACATTAAAGTTGCATATTTAACTACTCAAAAGCTAACACATGCCCAAATGAAAATAGTCTGTACAACCATAATTCATCCTATTTCTGTAAATCAATTGTTATATAGTATTTAAGTGCAGGATGAAATACAGGGTTTCCACTAGATCTTTTTTACCCTCAATGAATGGGCATTTTATTTACTTTATTTTGGTTCTTTTATATATTGTATTTTATTTTATCTTATTTTATTCCTCAAATTTAGTGGAGGACTGATGGCACATTAGTTCAACCATTGCACAATACAAAATGATAAATTTCCTCCTCTGGAAGGATACATTCTGTCGAAAGTGTTTTTATCCTCCTTTCACTAGAATAGCTGACTGTGCAACACTTCTACAATCTTTTTCCACAAAAATATAAACCCACACCATTAATATCCAGCTGCAAAAATTTGGGCTGAAATGACTTTTCCAGCCTTTGTAACCTTCAATGTAACAGTAAAACCAGTGTTTTCTACAACAAACTCTCTTCTATTTGCTAGTTTCACGCAGCCAGTACAGATGAGAGAAGAGATAATTAGTAAACTTTTACTTCATCATCGGCATCTACAGGGCTGTAAATCCCAATACAGATCTAATACCTTTTCTTCAAGCCTATCAGGGGCAACAGGAAGGATTAGGTACTGCTGAGTACCAAACCAGAAGAAATGGCATTTACTCAAAAGTGTGAAATTGCTATAAAAAAAAAAAACTGTTTATCTTCCAAGAACCCAAGATGAATTTTCTGAGTTTGCCTGTGTTAGCTTTGAGGCAGTTAAATATGCAACCTTAATGCTTCTTTAATGTAGATGCTAATGATATATAAAATTTAAGATCAAATCTTGAGTTTCCTATTCATTTCTATCCAGGTGCCATCAGTGGGAATATGTATTGCTGAAATGTGAGAGCAAGATATTACCTTAATTACTCTGGGTATAGGTCTGATATTTAGAAGTATTACAGAATATAATAAGAGAAACATCCTTTATTGCTCACTATGCCTTGAACTGATCTACAGCAAACATTTTTCTAATTACTTCTATTTCTCGCTTGGCTTTTTTTCATAGATCTTCCCACACTACTACTATACGTTTCAATGCTGAAACAGTCAAGGCTAAAGCCCGACTACTCTAATAAAAAAATCACCAAGTTTCACCTGCATGTACAACTCCAGAAGATTTCTGATTATTGTTTTCTTCTTCTTCTTTATTTTAGGACAATTATATGCAGAAAGACGGGCAGCAAACAGCAGAGCGTGAAAGCCATTGACGTTAAAATTGAAACCGATCCCTTTGTGAATGACCAATATGATGCTTTTTGTGTAAAGGATGAAGGTCAGCACTGATATACTTTTAAAATAACGCAGAGTCATCACTGTCTTGCAACATTAAAAGTTTTGGCTTCAATTTTTCTACTGCTGAGAGAGAAAGAGGGAATGTTAAGGCATAAATCTTAGCAGTAATCGCCCACTACAAGAGCCAACTGCTGTAAAGACATTGGTTTCAGCAAATAAATTGTATTATCTTTTGTCTTTGCTGCAGTTTAGTGAGTTCAAACAGCACTACAGGTCTGGCAGAACCCATTTTGGTGCTCACAGAACATACTTTATGGAAAGAAATATATCTGGCACCAATCTAATGGAGATGGCTGAAGCATGTCCCTTACTCAGCACTGTAGCTGAATGTAACTCAGCAAGCTGGTTTCCAGCTGCAACACACCACTCTATTGTATATCTATAAGTATGCAACATTTGTATGCAAATAACTTCATTGCCACCATTTTAGTTTAGATTTTGTTTGGTTTGGGTTTTTTTTTAACAAATGTAGACCAGGCTGCTAGGGATGCTGATATATCCCAGATGATTCTGAAAACCAAATTATTTCCAATGTAAGTTGATGACTTAATTTTTCAATATTTAAGTTCCAGAATCCACAAACAAAGATGAATTCTGAAGGCAAAAACAAATTGTTGCTGGTAGGCAGGATGGTGTAAAGAAATTTGGGAACCCCTAAAACAGATTGTTGATGTCTGCAGTGAGTTTTTGCATCTAATTTCCAAGAAAAGCAAGGGTAAGCTGATGGCATTTATTGAGAAACAGTAAGTTCACAGCACAGGGGGGGCATTCTGATAAACTGTCAGTGGCAGGAATGGGGATGAAAATACGGTTGAAGCGAAATGTGGCAGAGGTGATGCATATTTGATGCATACCAAATCATTCATTTTAGAAAGAACTATTTTAGCAGAGTTTGACCATCCTCTCAAGTAACGCTTGTGATATCAGCTCCAGGCTCTGTGCTGCTGTGAGTGATGCTAACTCTGTCACCCAGTTGCTAATGTGGTCACACAAGCACCTTTGTGCTTTTTCCATGCTGCTCCTCACACATAGGACCCTGTAAACATCTGCAAAACTCTCTCATTGTCTTCCTTCAAATCTCTTTTGTCATNGTTGGGACAGCTGTGAGATGCTGAAATCATTGCTCTGGCCACCATTGTTCCATTGTGCCCTTGTGCTCCCCTGTGTGTCCCCACCTGCTCCATCCAAGTTTACGAATAGATGCTGGATCTCGGAAAAGGAGCTTTGTTTACCTTTTGGGTTTGGTTACTGCTCACAGTAAAGGGGCAGACAAGAATGTAACCAGACAAGGTTATGCTGGAAAGGAGTACTACATGGGACTCAGAATACTGCATACTTTAAACTCTGGAGGAATTCAGATAGTTTGCAAAGAATGTACAAGTTATTAAGAATTTATTTTGTAGAAGGCAGGGAATTTTCTGATGGCAGAACAGGATGATCATCCCAATGCACTCATCAAGTAGTCCTTACACACAAAAACATTTCTGGATGATTCTAAGGTTCCCTCTTCTTTAAATATATAAAAAAATTGGGATGCAGAGCCAATGTTTGAACAGAAAGACTTAAGTGAAGTTGTGTGGCAGAGCTTGGTTTGTAGCTGGTATGAAAAGAGCAAAGTCCAGAAAGGGAACAGCCTTAACATCACAACAGTAACACACAAGCCAGCACAGAGCTGTTGACTGATGAAAGAACATCCTCAGGGATGCCACTTCCAGTTTTAGCAAATATCCAGTAAGAAGCAGCAAGAGCAAACCCTGCACCACAACCTCACACACAGCATATCTGTTCTGATCTTATGTACATGTGGTTAATAACTACACATCTAAGTTTGGATTAATGACTTGTTTCTTACTTGAAACCTCATGAATATTTTTTTAGTCTTAGAAAAGTGGACATCACTTTTAATCCATACATTTTCAATTATAATAAGTTAAGTACAAAAGGCAAGTTGTTTTGTCCTGCTGAAAGTGATAAATCCCAGGTTTCTTACACTGAGACCTATATTGATTTCTTCAAGACCTTTCATTTCTTTTACAGCCATTCAACTAATAATGAGCAGACAGCAGCTTTCCTATTTGTCAGACTTGGCTGAGAAGAGCGAAAGGCTAAGACAGACTGGAAGGTTGAAAACAGAACAGTCACATCAACCTATACTTCAGAAACTAAGCTGACATTAATAAGTCTTTGCAACGCTACCTTCAGTTCTTAGGACGGTGCAGAATACATCTTAAAACACCATGAAAGTTCTAGTACAATCCATGACAAATTCACTTCTTATCCCTTGATTTATAACCATTTTTTACTCAATTAACCTTTACCATGCAAACGAGTGGAGTCAAGTTCCTCAAACACACATCTCAGCATCCCCCTACACCAGGGCAGTAGTGAGATGCTAGCAAGAACTCTGGGTGTGCTTACAGCATCAGGCTTTTGAAAATAGAAGTCCTGAAGAGACAGTTTTTTGTTTTATTTCTGAAATGGATTTGATCTGTACACACATAAGAATCACAGCAATTGTTGAGACTAAGAGTTATCTTTCATGGGGAATTGATTCTAAGGGTTCTGTTTGACAAGGAAAGATGTAGCTGTAATGTTTTATGAATGCTCTGAGTATCGCTCCAATTTTCACAGTACAGAGAAATGTGTCTTCTCAGCTTCTCATAAACACATGTTTTATGCAGCCATTAGAGTCAGCAAGACAACTCTGTACCAGCTCAGGATCTGCTAAGATCAGAAAGTTTCCCTCTTAGGCCCTGAGTGCCAAAAAATATCTAAAAATATATTAGATTCTGCCAATTCTGAAAATGCACTATCACACAGAAATTAGATCTGTCACACGGAGTGTGTATCTCTATCAGAGTTCATAAGAAAATACCTCAAAGTATGAAGTAGGTAAGGCAAGAAAACCAGAAAGCTGGAATTTTTCCTGCCTTATTTTTTTGTAATAACACATACCATTCAATTCCATACATATATATATATAATCCTCTTGGTTTTCTTTCTTATTTTTTTTAATCACAGCAAAGGAAAGATCTCTTTGTTAATCACCCCCAGGTTTTACTGGTTCTTTCTTTCAGTGACCCACTGATATTTATAGGAAACAAATAAGATCTGTTCCATAAGGCTTTGATTTGCTGCCATCACAGGAAAACTAAACAGGCAGCAACTTGTAGTAGAGTACAGCATAAATGCAAATTAAACTTTTTTAAACATGTCTGCTGGCTCCAGATATCCATCAAAGCTTGCTGGCTTATGTACATATTTCAGTTAGCCTTTTTCAGCAGCAAGAAAAAAAAATTAATGTATCCTTTACAGCAAATTTATTAAGTGTTCTTCACAAGAGCAATCAAACAGTTTGCTTTGTGTAATGTTTGAACTATTTCTTTGTATTTGTCATGCTTTGCTGTAGATATAATTTTATTTTAGTGCTACAGCTTTCTTGTTTGTGGCTTTGCATATAACTGACAGTTAATTCCCACTTCTCTGGTGATGTCACTTAAACTAATAAAGTCTCACAAGCCCTGTCTGATGTAAGAGGTGTTGGCATCCTAGCATTGGTGGCTGGTGACACAAGCAACACTTATGTTGGCTATAATTGAGTTTTAATTCTTTGTACTCAGTACTTTTATCCAAACAGAAAAATTCTGTATACTTTAGGGTCTCTGCAATCAAGAAGCAAAATAAACATCCTCACTCATCTCATTCACAAGTCTGACCATTAAGAGTTGCATTTTCTAATTTCTTAATGACAAGATGACATCCTAAAAATTCCAGTGGCCTCTCTGGAAAAACTCCACTGAATTGGACAGTGGTAATGGGAGCTGTTTTATGTAAGAGTGCATGTCTCATGTTAGCTTTCAGACTGTGGTGCACAGTTAAAGCAGCAATTGTAGATAATCAGATTTGAGTAAATTCCTGGTTCTGCCAGGTGATGTGGAAGGTGAAGTCTGCATTTTTATCATGTTGATTTTTTTTGCATTGATCTTAGCCTACCCTTTCTGTAGACAGTATTTTATCAAGACATCTCAAAAGAAAATCTTTACAGACAACTGGGATGCTCATAGTTCAAATAAAGAAGATGCTTCTGGTGTAATCTGGACTGGGGAGAAGAATTGCTGTGTTCTTAAAATTACATGTGCCAACTCTTTGCCAGAAATCACCTGTCACAAAATACTTTCCACATGTGTTCTCGGGTTAAAGTTACTATTCTGAGGAGATACTTTTCCTAAAAGCCAATCATGACTGAATGTGCTAACTCAGTTAACAGGAGGTCTCTTTAGTCCCATGTGAAAAATAGTTACTGAGTCTCTAAGAAGTCTGTAACCAGAGCTGTTACTAGCCCTAACATATCTGTGCTCAACATCCATATCTTTGCTTTGCCACTTACTCCCATTCATTTACAAGATGTTGACTCTGTTCTGATTTCTGCATGTGTATATCGAGGTCTTTCTTGACTCTAGTGGTGACTTTCACTCCAGGACACAATCTGTGCCCAATTACTGCTGACATGACGATCTGCTGTGAAGTTTAACTGTGCTGTGCTGTCTTGCTCTGAAGCTCAATCCACCCTCTCTTACTGGAGGTCAGTTATCAACATATGGAAGCCTACTATGTGTTTGACCTCAGTGTCAACATGGAGAAAATTCTGGAAGGGTCATGATGCCCAGAAACCAATTCCAAGTGTTCAGGTTTAAGATATCTTGGACATAAGCAGGTAGAGCAAGGGACCTGCTTGATGCTGTGCTGGATGGCCCTCGAGTATCAAGCAGATGCAGCTCTTTTACTAGCAAGCATGAATCGCGCTAATTTTTTAGCCAGTAGCAAGAAAATATTTGTGGGAGGATAGATGAAGGAAAAATCAGTGCTCCAGATGGATGGAGGAGCCCAGCCCTCATCCACCCAACAGCACCACTGCAGGCAATCCCTGTGGTTGCCTTAATAAAGAGCACTACTGTTCCTCTACATGACAAGCTGCTGCCAACACACCCTCTGTCATGCTTCGTGGCCCAGATCTGCCTCCTCTCTTCCAGCAAGAAAATGGCCTAAATGCCAGCACTGAGCACAGACTGTTGTTCCAAATAAGCCCATGCTCTTCCAGCTCCTGGTACAGAGGCTGAACACAAAAACATGAAGCCTGTCCCCAGAAGTGGCTCAGTTTGATGAGTTGCTGTGCCAGTGTCACTTGTGTATGTGTGCCAGAAAGAACAGGTTTGGCAAAAGGCTGACCAGGAATTGTCATAGCAACTGAGACTGCAGCAGGACGAGGAGCCATAAGATGCTGTAACCTGGAAAATTCCTGTACATTTTATGCAGGAGAGTACAGCAGCAAAATGGATGAGGAACCTGAGTTTGTCTTTCTAGTGTATCAGCTTTCACTTATGCTTGTCCATGCTGTCACTCAGGATGTTCTGCACTAAAGGCGTGACCTTACAAAGTCTCATGTGAGAGAGTCAAAAGTTCCCCATACAGTGTCAGTCCATGAACATCTTTAAAATCTCTGCTTTTCTTTCTGTTCATGCATCAGCCAGATCTCTCTTTCAGGTGCTCATAACTGTGTTGCCAAGTCTGTTGTCAAATTTTACTGTAAAGATCCCTTCAGCTTTCTTCTTTCCTGGAAGGTTATAATGTGATTTTTGAATGCGTTTGCCATAGTTAACTAATGTATTGCTTTTCTGCTTCCTCTGACAACAGGATTAAGAAGCAAGGCTTTGTAGATAATAATACTCTCTGACATATAATTGTCCCATACAGCCTTGGGATCAATACTTCCCTCAGAACAGATACACAGCTTCCATTTGTATGGATGGAAGTAGCTACATAAATAAAGCAGATGAAATGCAAGGCTCTGTAGCTTTCCTATGAGGCAATAAAACAATTTTTTATACCTTTCATCCACATCAATCTCTATTCATCCGGCCAGTTCACAGGAAAGGCATTAGCTGCTAACTGCTCCTCACTTCCTCAGATGTCAAACCTCCATAAGATTCTATATAAACTGAGCGTTGTGTAGCCTCAAAAGCTTGTTTTTTTTCTGTCAGTGTGTGTGTGCATAACTCCCACAAAGGTGTTAGACAGTATATATATATATATATGTCTGTGTGTGTGTGTGTGTGTGTGTGTGTGTGTGTGTACAGTACAGAGAACAGGCTTCAAAGTTTGACTTCAGTGGCATGTCCCTTATATTAGTGGCAGATATTTTTCAGCATATCTGGTTGAGAAGTGGTTAGACAGGTCTATCAGACAATTTCTAAAAGCCTGATCCAAAGGAACTTTCACAGAATGTGGATGTTTATCATAGGATTTTCATTTCACTGCAAGGTAAATGACTGGCAAAATAAATACATCGTATTTCTAAATAAGCATGTATTTACCTATGCCTGGGTCAGAAGTGGGTAGATGATGGGAAAAGCTACAGCCTGAGACCCACAGGTATTTTGCAGAATGTCCCTGGGCAAAAGCAGGAAAGCCTGAGTTTTTGCAGAGGGGAGATTGAAAAAGCTTTCTGTCAAGCCTATTCCCCATTGAAAACCCTGGACATGAACTGGTGTCAATAGAACTGTTGCTTGCAGGATCTTATGGTGATGATGCCCTAAAAGTAGACTCTATGAAAATAGCAAGGGTGCTCTTTGAAGATGTTTGTCCTTCTGCATGTCTAGGAACGTATTCTTGGAGTCTTTTCAGCTTCCAAACAAAAGTCTTTTCAAGGAACATCATCTTTGCTTTACCAGCTAAGCAATCAAGCTTTTGTACTAAAGCAAACTATTTCAACAGGAGAGATCAATACTAAAACATAGACATAGCCCTGTGTTTCCCTTATCCAATATAATTACCAGAACTCATGAGCCTTTTAATTTTGGTTGTTCTGTATGTAGACAAAAGAAGGTTTTGGATCTTCAGTTACTTTGGCAGGAGGAACAGCTGGTTTTTTTCCAACACAGTCAATAGGGGTTCTAGAACCACTGGAAAAAATTCCCATATTTGAGAAAGAATATAGAAGTGATAATTTGTACCAACACTGTAGTCTTTGCCCATTGGGTTTCTTGGTAAAATCCATGTTCTTGCATTACTTTTTTGTTTGTTTTGTTTTTCTGTAACCAAGAGACACCTTTTCCAAAAAGGACTGTAAAAACATGAAGCAAAAAGGGACATGGCAAACCCCTTGTAAAGAGCTCTTTTCAGAGAGGAAGGTCTTTGAGGAAAGAGAATCCAGAATCCTTGAAAGTTCTCTAGAAAATCTTGATCTACCTTGTTAACAATGGCAAAGAACATTCAGACCTGAAAAAGAGAGTTAAAATTCAGTTTATTTTGGTGGTAACAGCTGTCAGCTGTCAGCCTGCCTCCCCTCTGCACTTCTTTAATGTAACAAAAACCAGTTTTGATCTTGTTCGTAGTAACTTTTCTCCTGGCTTCTAATGCTGTCAGCAAAAAAACTATCAAATATCTTTTTGAGTTTTATACCCTGGTATAAATTTAGCTCTTCAGATTCTCACAGACAGCAGAGCTACGTTACCCCTGGGTATTCTTAAGCTGGTGACCCCAAGTCACTATTTATTTTAGGGTGTCTCTAGCCTAAAAAGGGAGACTTGAATATCTGGGAAGACATCTGATTTGAAAAAAACTAGAAGATTAGAGATAGTCTGAAAACTGATTGGTGTTCACCTGGACCTTTTCTTTCTGTTGGTGTGGACTGGGCCATTGCTCAGCCTCTGCTGGCTTCCTACAGTGTAGAAGAGATCAAAGTGCCAGCCTTAAACAATTCCACAAGCATTTCTGTGGTTAAGAAAAATGACTGTGTACAAGTTGTTGCATTCCAGTCCCAACCTGCCCAAGCTTTTGTTAGCCTCTGTAGAATCAGGCAGGGAAGACAGCCGTGACTTGGCATCCTGCCTTGTTTGAAACAAAGCACTTCTAGATGCATGACTGTCAGATGTCAATAACATCACATTTATGGCATTACAGTTATAGTCCAATTTATACCTTCCCAATTGCAGCTGGAAATAATTGTGAAAGGACATAAGGGCATGAAACAGATGAAATGTACAATTTCTATGGACGTGTATAAGTTTATCCTCAGGAAAACTCTTAGCACTGCTGTTAGCACTGCATTAAAAGACTATTGTGAAGTCTTTACAATGCCATCTCTTTTTTCCTTTCAGACAAGCCCTGTGGGGACCCGCCGTCCTTCCCCCACACCATCCTGCACAGCCACACTGGCTTTGACATGGGGGACGAGCTGCTGTATGTCTGTGCCCAGGGGTACGTCATGGGCAACAAGGAGACGGCATTCACGCTGCTCTGCGACAGCTGCGGGGAGTGGTACGGGCAGGTCCAGGCCTGTGTCAAAGGTGAGCTCAGCCAGCACGCGGAGCATCCCGCCGGGAGGGCACAGACCCCCCCAGCCCAACACGTGGCTCCAGGATTGTAAGGTGTGCCCTGGGCACCTGCAGTCCCACTGAAGTTCTCTGTGAATGTCTTAGCCGGCCCAACAAGACTTTTACAATCCCATTGGTAGACATCTCCAGGAAGCCACAGGAAAAGATAACTTTCTCATATGAGAGTTTCTCTTATATGAAATAAAGTTTCTCTCTGGGTAGCAGGATCCATTGAAAATAAAAAAAATCTTTTAAGCTCTTCACTTTGCACCCTGGCTTTTGCAAGAAGCCAGTTTGGCTGATCAGAGCTTTTACTAGGCCTTTCCTTTAGCTTTAACACCCTTGAGCTTCTGCCCTTACACGTATGATAAATGCTGCTTCCTTTTGTTAGGTTAGGAACATTGAAGACCTATGTAAGTTAAGAGAGCTGCCTGTGCCACTCAAATAAACTATAACCAAAAAAGTGTATGATTTTTTAATTTGCCCCAATAAAAAGGCAAACAGTTTTTATCTTGTACCATGCCTCCAGGACTTTTGTCTGCAAACACAAGAGTAGTTGCTCCGACATTTACTCCATTAAAAGGATTGAAAGGAAAGAAAGATTTTCTTACCAAATTACTTGACTCAAGAAAAGATTTTTCAAAAAAACACCCAAACCACAAAACCCCCAAGCAAATTGTAAAAACAATTCCTTAATTTAAACCCTCAATAAAATCCACCTTTATGTGTCAGTTAAATTCTACAGCATTCTTTTAACTTTCCCCTTGTTTAAACGTAAGCTAAACAGTACCATGAGTTCAGATCTGGATGTAATCTGAATTCTGCTTTCTCATGTTGCCTTGCTCAATGCATAAACCCACCATTTTTTCCAGTATTTAAGAATGGTCATCAGGAAATTTCAGTATTTTTTTGAGAAGGCTATCACATTTTTAAAGTAAGGTTTCTGGCAAAACAGATACATTTTAAGCAAAGGAATGGGTAGCTGAGCGATCTATACGGGCTGGAGTTAGTATATCCATTTCAGAACCTATATATTCCTTAATATCTGGAGGCTTGCAAGGAGTTATTTTTACTCATGAATATACCATCAGGCAGTGGATAATCATGAGAAAAGGTCAAAGTTGTTCTTAGTAGAAATAGGTCATGTCTGTGCACCAGGGAACCAGATTCTCAAACCCATACAACTGGTATAGATGCACAAAAAAAA